>CM076462.1:29392125-29399625 GCA_038419695.1 Scomberomorus guttatus
CGTGTGAACGCTGTCTCTGGGTCTGGGGTCCAGGTCACTGGGCCATGTGTCATGGCTAGGAGTGGAGTTACCAATCACAGATCCACTGTCTGCAGTAGCCTGAAAATCAATTGACATTTAGTTTTTGGTTTCTCCTCTTTCAGGGCTGAAGGATTCGCCCTCCTCTGAGATCTCATGCAAGAAATGTCACTGTGGGTGATACAAAGTGAAATGTAGAGGCGAGGCTAGCCTTGTGACCAGGTTCTGCTAAATATTTCAGCAGTGTCAGTTTCACATGCTTCCTGTGTCAAACACTACCTGCACCTAAACCTTTTTCAGTCAGAACAGACGAGTCACAGCGCGGCACAGTCAGTCCTGCTGATAGCAAGCTACTGAACACTGGTGTGATCCCCTCAACAGCCACTGGTTTTAGTGGGTATTGATGTTGACATGGTCGGTGCTTTTAGGTGTCACCTCACTAACCTTACATCATATTTACCGTCAGCCCACAGACTGTTTGGTACATCTTTTAGTTAAATGTACAGATCTCACCTCAGTGAATTAACTCACACATGAGCGTCTGTATGTTTTTAGTGAGTACTTCACTCCTTCACTCCAATATTCACGGGTCTGAATCCTTCCGTTTCCTGTGAGGAGACTGGGCCACTGACACATGTGGCTGTGACCAGTGAACATGGAAGAATTTAGTGACCGCAGTGGTCACCTTTACATTTCATCATTCCAGTATAACATACTACTGCTTAACACATCACTTTCCTGCCCCAGTTCTTTTTAAAATCCGTCTCCCCTGTTTCGCTCATCCTGGCCGTGCAAAGTAGGTCAGCTGGTTTCATAAACATGTGGGAGTCAGACATCAGTGTGTGTGCAGCTGATAATAGTTCAATAGACCATGGACCAGTTAATATCAGGTCTCATTGGTAGATGTAGAGGGGCTGGCTTTGTCCCATTTGCACAAATAAGCCCATGTTTGGTTGTTGCCTGGTTACCTTTGTGCCCTCTTCAGTGCAATACAGAATTAACCCCAGAGCAGAGCACACATTAAATTTACCGGGCAGCGTTTGGAGAATAGAAAAGAGTGTTTGAGTGTATCTCCGTCACTTGTGGTGACTCTTAAAGGCGAAATATATCTTCTTTGACTGCAGTGCCTGCTGCTCCTACAGTATAAATATATCTACTGCTCAATTTAGGAGGAGTTAGAAACTTACTTTGTTTTATTACTGATACTGTTGCCCCAGAATCTACCAGAAATGTGATATCTCTGTCATATATTTTCAAAGTTACTTATGGCAAATTTTTAAACGTGTTCATCTATATCCTGAATGTGTGTGTATGTGTGTGGTGTTGGGGGTGCGTTCACCAGAAGTGTTGACCTCCGTCATGCGTCATCATCATAGTACCAGTACCCCTGCAGGTCACCGTCACCTGTCTGGGAGGTCATCCACCTCTGCGTCTGTTGATTTTCTTGTGGACAGTCTCTGACCCAGTGATCTAGGCTGAAGAAGCAGAAGAAGAGGAAGCAGAAGAAGAAGAAGCAGAAGAAGAAGTCATTGGATTGAATAGGCGCCATCACTGTTTCCTGATGTTATAATACATCCATGTTCTACACTTCTGCTAAACTTCAACCTAAACATTTACATTTTTTGACACTACAGGACTTTTTCCCAAATCAACACAGGACAACATCTTTTCAGAGTGGAGGACTTAACAGTAATTTATCGATCAATAGGGTGAATTAGAGTAACGTGGGACAATGTCTGCAATTGGCACTTTAGCAATATATTTATGAAGCCAACACATTATATCCACAAACCAATACCCTTCTGAAAGTGTTTTCTACTCATATCAGAAAAGAGAACGCAGATATCACACTCAGACAAGAAATGGCAAATATTAGTGTCCCAGATTATGTGTCAAAAGCAGAAAGTCACAGGTTTAATTCCTCCAACTGGCCTGAAATCATGTGTGAAAAAGCAGTAAATACACTGCAGACACACAGCAGCTGATAGAAAGAGGAGCTCATATTATACAGAGAAATATGAGCTTTTTCTAGGTGAATAAATGTTAATGTGACTTATAAAGAGGGAAGCTAAAGGGCAACAAGAATGCTGAGCGTTCAAGTTTCATCAGGAGTCATTAATAAAACCATCAAGCACATCAAAGTTTAAAAAACAGGCAAACAAAGGGCTTTAACCATTTACTGCATACTGCCTCCAGAAACTTAGTTAGCTGATAATTAGCCTGATCAGCCACCGTCACTAATCAATACAAACACACAATATTAAGCCATTAATTAAACCAATAACTAACAATAGTCAATGTCAGACAACCTTATCGTACTTTAGCAGTTAGCTGGTGTTTCTGTAGTGGTGACAAAACGTTAGAAAATATACATATTAGCAGTTTGACTTCAACTGAAGCTCCCTGCGCTCTCCGGGGAAATATTACGCCAAACTCCCTTTAAGAAATGTGACACATTAACGTTTCCGTACATGTCCGCAAAAACACATAACTCTAGAAACACAAGATAAAAGGCGTCATATGTTGACAGTCTTCTTGTCAATTCGGCATCAATATAATCCATAAAGATAAACCGTGTTTCCGTACAAACTTTACATTTTGTGGCCTCAACTCGCTGCAGCCTCCACTGGTTAGCTGCGCTATTTTAGTGGGAGAAGACGGCGGGAATGAGAGGAGAACCGTTTCAATAATTACATTTCTCACTAAAATACGTGCTGGTGGTGGATCAGATAAACGCCGAATTAAACACCGACTGATAACACCGTTAATTCACCGTCTATCATGTGTGTGTGACGGTATTTGAGGAGTGTTTTCGGCCGTTACCACAGTAACTACCCGGCTCGCTGCTCACCTCTGTCACAGACTCTCCTGTGTGGGTTCAGACTGACTGACAGTCAAAGCCTGCTGTGGCAAACCGTCAGTGACGGACTGAACCAACTCAAAGGGCCCAAACATGTGTGATCTTTTATTACAGTTGCTGAAAACAGTGAAATGATCATTGATATAGGCTGCTTAAATATAATCACCTGATTGTGGGGGCTGTATGGTGATAAGTTTATTTTTAAAAAGACAAAAAATGGGGCAGCAAAACCAGACTGAATAACGGGGCTGTATTTGCTCCACTTGCTCCATCGCTCAGGTGTTTATGGTTGTCTCCTTTCTCTCCTTTTGCCTCCTTTTTTCCTTCATCTGTCTCCTTCCTCTGATTTTAAAGTCAGGAGCAAAACCACAAAAGAAAACAGTTGAATGTCAGATACATGAAATTTGAGTTTTATACGTAGTGAACTTATTTATAATCTAGAAATTCTTTAATTATTATCTATATAATAATTGTCTCCAATCATAAGAGCTGCTACAGGCCAGCTTTAACACATGCACACAGACTCACTAACAAGTTATAAGTTATCATTTCTTACACTGTGTTAGACTTTCTCTCATCAAAGTTACTTTTATGTAATTCATTGGGCATGTAAATGTCCATCTACAAATAGGAAATTTGATATGTAGGTTCTTCAATATGTAAATTAATTTAACTTACACTTCAGTGTCTGTCAGCAACAATAATCCCAGCAAAAAAAGACCAGAAAGCACATCAGTCCGGATGAGTCTGACTCTGGACAATAAAGACTGAAGAATGAACTTAGAATTCAGTACAGTGTAAGATATTAATCAAAAGCTTCCAATTTGGTTTAATAAAAGACAAACTGCTGTGATTTAAAAGAACTGAGAGCTGCAGCAGACCTGCAGTTTTCTGGCAGTTTGTTCAGATATGTGGAGCATAAAAACTGAACGCTGCTTCTCCAGGTTTAGTTTGGACTCTGAGGACAGAAAGCAGACCTGTCTCAGACCACCTGACAGGTCTGGATGCTTCATAACGTAGCAGCAGGTCAGAAACCATTCAGTGCTTCATAAACCAGCAGCAGTATTTTAACATCAGGTCTCTGACAGACAGGAAGCCAGTGTAAAGATCTGAGAGCTGGACTGATATGATCCACTTTCTTAGTCTTAGTGAGGACTCGAGCAGCAGTGTTCTGAATCAGCTGCAGCTGTCTGATCCATGTTTTAAGGAGACCTGTGAAGACACTGTTACAGTAGTCGAGTCTGCTGAAGATAAATACATGAACATGTTTTTACAAATCCTGCTGAGACAGAAGTCCTTTAATCCTGATATATTCTTCAGCTGATAGTTGGCTGACTTTGTAATTGTCTTAATGTGTCTGTTGAAGTTCAGCTCTGAGTCCATGACGACACCAAGATTTCTGACTTCTGGTTTTTAACATTATCAATTAAAGCTGATTGCTGAATTTTAATCGTTCTTACTTGGCTCAAAAACAATTAGTTCAGTTTTATCTTTGTTTAATTGAAGAGAATTCTGGTACCAGTCATTGATTTGTTCAGTGCACTTACTCAGTGCTTGTATTGGACCATAGTCCCCTGATGATATGGTTATGTAAATCTGTGTGTCATCTGCATAATTATGGTAACATATTTTGTTGTTTTCCATAATCTGTGTTAGTGGGAGCAGCAGTGTAGATGTTGAACAGAAGAGGCCCCAGAATGGAGCCTTGGGGAACTCATGGGGAACACATCTGCACTGATGCCAAATATGATTCATTAATAAGTGTCTGCTGAGCTTAACATTTAATACCAGGGTATCTGTGAAAAGTTACTGATAATATATTTCAAATCTGTTTCTCTACATTTAGTGTGATTATGTACTCTAAGCAGCAACTCACTTTTAATTTTTCTCCACTTTATTTTAGCTTTCTTGGGTAGATATTGTATCTGTTAATGGTTTACTCTGCAGACAAAAGCACAGCCATGCTTTTGTCTGTAAAACCCCCCGTTGTTCTGGAAATAGTGGTGTTCAGAGGTCCAGCAGCTTGCAAATCTGGTCTGGACTGAGGTTGGTTCTATTGTTAAGGGTGTTCTCATGTAGCTTGTTCACAAAGTCCACAGAGTTTTGAATATGGTGAGGTACTACCAACCAAGGGGGCTGAGCTGGTAGATATAATATGGCAGTGTTGTAAGTACCTGAGTTGATGCTGCTGATAATGGGCCTGAGGGGGGCTCCTTCTTTGTGAATGTTGGGGAGCCCATACATGCATGGGACAGCTTCTCCAAGATGCAAGCGATGGGGCGGCTGTGGGTCCAGAGGTAGAGCTGGTCGTCCACTAATCAGATGATTGGCAGTTTGATCCCCGGCTCCTCCGGTCCACATATGTGTACTGTGTCCTGCTCAGAGGCACAGGAACCATTTCTACTGGCAGAATGTGTTTATATTTTTTATTAATTATTTACATATGTATTTATTGATATTCTGATTGTGAATTCATTATTTAATAGCCCAGAATATGATTAGTGTCTTTTGAACACTGGAAACTATTTATTTGGCTAAATGTTTCAGGGAAAATTTAAATGATGTCACTCATATTAAACCCAACACTCAACACACAATTTTCAGCCTCACGTGACTGAATGGAAATGACAATAAATGATGTAAAATATAAATGTGTTGAAAGTGTTTGACAGACAGACTCTCTCTGACTTTAATTTGATCCATAATAAAAGTTAACGGGGGAAACAACAGATCATAAAAAGAAAAATCTTTCTAATAAATGAAGAAAGTTATTTATGATTCTTTTGTTGATCAGACTAATTAACAGATTTGAACTAGATGATGAATCAGAAAACAAATAAAATATAAAACTTGTAAGTCATAGACTTAAATTGAATCTGTAATCTGTCTCCATCGGTATGAAACTGCAGTGATGTTGTGATGTATCAGATCAGTCTGATCAGCTGCAGCGTCCAATCAATAACTGATATCCAATAAGGGAGCGTGTCAGCCAGTACAAGACTTCCTCGCTCCTCAGAGATCCCTCCTCGCTCCTCGCTCCTCAGAGCAGAAACAGGAGACTTGGGACACCCATCAAAATAGCGGACCAGAACAACTTCCTGTTCAAACGAGGAGCGAGGAGCGAGGAGGGAGGAGGGAGGAGGGAGGAGCGAGGAGGGAGGAGCGAGGAAATATCAAATGAGAGACTTGAGATGTACCCATTGAACCACAGACTGCTCCCAAAGGCTGTGCCATTGATGTGTGTGTGTGTGTGTGTGTGTCTGTGTGTGTCTGTGTGTGTGTGTGTGTGTGTGTGTGTGTGTGTGTGTGTGTGTGTGTGTGTGTGTCTGTGTGTCTGTGTGTGTGTGTGTGTGTCTGTGTGTGTGTGTGTGTGTGTGTCTGTGTGTGTCTGTGTGTGTGTGTGTGTGTGTGTGTGTGTGTGTGTGTGTGTGTGTGTGTGTGTGTGACAGCCTCTGCTGTCCAGTCAGTTTTATTTAAAAAGCATCTCAGGGCTCTCATCAGAGTGGCAGCAACAACGATCATTAAAGACAAACAACATAAAACAGATAACACATAAATATATGTCTCAAAAATACATCATAATACTACTACTACTACTACACTACTACTACTACTATTAATAATAAAGCTAATAATAATAATAGTAATAATAATGTACTATGTACTAACTCTGTACTATCTGGTGTATCACTGTCATCATGTCTGTTTACTAATGAAAGTATCAGAATAAAATGAAGCCAAGTTGATCTGACACTTCCTTCATTTTTTAAAATACATCATATCTTCATAACTTCGGAGTCCAAGTCTAAAAAAACAGTGTGATGTAAAAACCAGTCTAACCAGTCTAACCAGTCTAACCAGTCAGTGTCAGAGAAATCACACATCAGATGATGTAATTCTGCTATCTGTCCACTAGATGCTGCTAACTGAGCATCTAATAATCTACAGCTCAGCTCAGCAGACAGCAGTCTGGATCACATACAGGACCATATATTGGACATGTTAGCTTATTATGACTGTTTGGACAGTGTTTGAAATCAATCATTCAATGTCAAACAAAAGAAACTTTGGAAACAAACTGAGTCAAGACTAAAATGTCAAGTTGACATTGATTCAGTAGTAGATTATGCAGTGCTGTGTGCTACACACTGCAGCCCAAAGAGGAAAGTAGTGGAACTTGATTAATACAGTAATTATCTGACAGTATCTAGAAGACTTTATATAAAATGTATTATTTTTTCATGTGCTGTATGTTTAAATGAATAATTATTAACAGGGAAGCGTCATGAAGAGTAGCAGATGGACCCAAATGCATGACGCAGGAGGCAGCAGATACTGGAGTATAATCCTTTAATCCAGATTAGTGCAGAACAGAACTGAACAGGACAAAACAAAACATTTTTTGATCCAATAAGACAGAACTGAAGACCAGGACTTAAATGCAAACTGAACTAATGTTTGCTGTTTACACTGAGGTCTTGTCGCCTGTGTCGGAGCATCAGACAGGATTCTGATTGGTTCAGTCTGAGAGTAGATTGACTCTCAGTCACGCAGATCGCTCCCACCTCAGTGATGAATGTGTTTACAACTCTAAGAATGGCAGACAATAATGAACGTGTAAA
>CM076462.1:29404625-29410914 GCA_038419695.1 Scomberomorus guttatus
ACAAGGGTGCAGAATTTTTACAGCTACATCCTCTTAAACAAATGTTGGTCACAGAAAGCACATATTTCCTCTAAGGTCCTGCCAAGGTCACAGGCTCAAGATGGAAAGAGTGACCAACAGTGCAACATTATCTCACGAAACATCCCTGTAATCAGCTGTTGTGAGAATTTTCATTCCTCAATAGACAACCCCTACAGAACCAGGGAACTCCAACCACGAAGGGATTCGAACCCTCAATCTTCTGATCCGAAGTCAGACGCCTTGTCCTTTAGGCCACGTGGTCACACAGACAAAGACAGTGTACATTTCAATTTCCGACAAAGAGTCGTTTCACCTTCATGAGATACACGCGTGAGATAATGTGGCACTCTTGGTCACTCTTTCCATCTGCCCTGGCCAGTACAGGGATCGAACCTGTGACCTTGGCGTTATTAGCACCACGCTCTAGCCAGCTGAGCTAACTGGCCTACTGTTAAAGTGGTCTTACAACCACATTCCTTGTGGAGTGACAGAAAACAAAGGGGGAATTAGCTCAAATGGTAGAGCGCTCGCTTAGCATGTGAGAGGTAGCGGGATCAATGCCTGCATTCTCCATTACCTTCTTTTCTGTTGAGCCAGTTAGCATCTACTACTTTTTGTTTGCAGGTTGATGTCCCACCGTCCCTCCGTTACAAAAGGATACTGTGTTCTGTCACCATGATGCTTTCTTGATTAGAAAACATGACTATGCCTGACCTTTTGGAGGACATTTACCTTCTGTTCTCAGGCAGCTTTTGCCCTTTCATAAACATCTGGTTGAAAACTTTGAATACTTACAGTTGGTGAATTTAACTCCACACTTTAATCCTCTGAGCCCACGGGCGTGGCTAAGAATTTCTCAGGAAAATACAGCATGATACACACAGTTTGTAAATGGAGAGAACGAGTCAATAACTACATTCGAAATCTTCAGCCACTGGTGAATACTTCCCCAAGTGGCACCGCAAGTGGGGGAATTAGCTCAAACGGTAGAGCGTTCGCTTTGTATGTGAGCAGCAGTGCGATTGATACCCGCATTCTCCATTCTGGTTTACTCTTTGGTGTGAAATGGGTCTTTTCCCTGAAAGTCAATGCACCACCATTATTGCAGCAGGTGCCTACTTGGCCTTCCAACCTACCAATTGCTGAACTCTTTCCGTTGGACACCTTGTCCTTTAGGCCACGTGGTCACGTAGAGAGGCAAGTGTACATTTCAATTGGGCTACCTTGGTAGTCTACCGACAAAGAGTCAGAAGGCACGGGGCTTTGGACTTTTCAACTTCATGGGTTACACATCTGAGATGATGTAGCACTGTTCATCACTCCATGGGTTAAGAACAGGGGGAAGTTTACATCAACATTCTTTCTATCTGCAGCCGGCACAAGAACTTCTCCCTTTACAAAAACCGTCCCAGGACAGCACAGGGATTGAACCTGTGACCTTGGCATTATTATCACCTCACTCTAAACAGCTGAGTTAACTAGCCTGCTGCTGAAAGTGTTCTTACAACCACATCCCTTGTAGAGTGACAGAAAATCAATTGCTTTCAAATATTTTGGAACCTGTTGCCACCTCTCTCGTAACGCTCTTCAAGAGGGGAATTAGCTCAAATGGTAGAGCGCTCGCTTAGCATGTGAGCGGTAGCGGGATCAATGCCCGCATTCTCCATTACCTTCTTTTCTGATGTCATCACAATCACCAACGCTTTGCATACAACTCTTCGTGGCTTGAAACACACAATGCCTTGATTGGAAGGACTTGACGTACACCAGGATTCCTCCAGAGCATTACTCCCACTGAATGTGCCCATAACAAGCAGAGCAAGGTTGCCGACTCTTTACAGCTACACCCTCTGATACAAATGTTGTTCACAGAAAGCACATATTTCCTTTAAGGTCCTGCACACTTGCAGGCCAGTTATCTCATCTGGCTAGAGCATGGTGCTGACAACGCCAAGGTCACTGGTCGATCCCCGTACTGGTAAGGATTGGTTGTTGTGAAGGGAGAAGTTTCTTGTGCCGCCTGCAGATGGAAGGAGTGACCAACAGTGTCACATCATCTCACATGTGTATCTCATGAAGGCGAAACGTCCAAACGGCCATTTTCTGTGTAAATCTACCAGTAGTAGCTTTTCCCCATAATCAGCTGTTGTGAGGATTTTCATTCCTCAACGGACAAACTACAGAAGTGGGGATATCCAACCACAAAGGGATTCGAACCCTCAGTCTTCTGTAATGGTTTCCCTACATAAATCAGAAAACAATTCACAGACTCCAAATCGTTCAGAAAGCAGCAGCCAGACTACTAACAAAAACCAAGAAAAGAGATCATATTACTCCCTTCTTAATGTGTCTATACTGGCTACCAGTTTATTATAGAATCAATTTTAAGATTCTACTTATGACTTTTAAAGCACTTTGTGGCTCCAGACTATTTTTCTGAATTATTCGCTCCTTATCAGCCTGTTTTCTGTCCCCACATCACGCTGTAAGACTAAAGGAGCTTTTGCTGTTTGGACGCCTCTCAGACTCAAAATCAGTGTCTTCCTTTAAATCATTTCTTTCAAAAATGCTTTTGAAAAATCTCTTTTAAATTTAAAAAAATATTATATATTAAATATTAAAATATTATTGTTTTGCTCCTGAAGATGTATTCTTTACATTGTTCCCTCAGTTTTGAGGAATTTGTCTGTGTTTGTGTTTGTTTCTTGTTTTATCATTTTGTCCTTAATCAGAAATGCTGTAATATGTTTAAATAGGATTTTCTAGTTTGTTTGTTTGTTTTTTTACCATTTTTGCATCAAATAATGCACATAATAATAATAATAATGCACAACATGAAACTAAGTAATTCCAGTCATGTAATAAAAAAACTACACACACATATAGGGGAGCTACAGATATAGAAATACACCAGTGTTAGTCAACCCTGTCTGCTCAGTGCACAGCCACATCACAGCTGATGTCCTCTCTTGCAACACACCTGGAAACAACCTTTCTGATCCATCCTGCGACGGGCTGTAAACCTCTCTGTGACTGGAAGAGAAGTCAGGAAGTGCTGTGTGTCCCAGTTAGTTTTTTCATGTATGAATCAGACTGCATCTAATTTACAGTAATGTTGTGTTCTGTTGGTTTTAAATGTAAATTTAACCGTTATTACAACAGTGTGTAAGCATGTGTAAAATGGAGTGTAAACACACAGAGGTTTGGTGGTGGCTGAGCTTGAGTGAGAAAACAGTTCATGAATTTTTGAAAGATGAGGTCATTGAATATATTTTGTGTCCAAACTCAGTTTAGTCCCCGCTGACGTCTGCTGTGCAGAAGAGAGTAATGTGTGTTAACAACTGTAGAAAACTAAACCTTTCTGGAGTGAAACTCACTCACGTGTTGTTCATTGTTTGACCACCAGAGGTCAGACTGTCTCTGTGAATTCTGCTGTAGTGGAAAATCCATTCAGTGCTGCTTGTCCTCTCCCTGCAGAGCCTGGTGGGTCGTCTTACTCTCCACTGGCTTCCACCCTGTTTGGCTTTCTTGTGTTTAGTTGGTCTTTAATTTATCTTTTAGATATGTACAATAAGCGTATTTATAGTTACAACTCATGTGGTCTCCCCTCCTTTGTCCAGCCTTGAGCCGGACTGTGCTAAGACAGGCAATTCAAAGAGCTTTACTGAATAAGACAAACTTAAGACAAGATGAGCAGCAGTGAAAACACAGCACAAAAGATAAAAATAATAATCCAAGAATCTTATAATTGCTAAGCAGAAAAAAATAGCATACTTTTTTTTAGATTAAGTTATGAATAAAAATATAAAATCTTAAGATAGCGAGAGAAAATTTGCACTAATACTGCTGCACAGTATGTACAAATGTATGTTTTTTATGTTTTCATATGCCTTAAATGTTTTTATCTGTGTTTTTATTTGGCACATTGAGCTCACAGTGAACACAGTTTCACTCTGCTGAACACTTCTCACATAAATAAAATCAATAAAATCTACTTTGAACTTTGACATTTTGATTTTAGGTCATGATATGCATCTATTTCTCACAGAGTTCAGTTGGGATATAGAAGAGTGGATGAAAGAGTTTTTCACATCTGTGACTTTTGATTGGACTCTAAACAGAGAACAAAAAACAGAAAAAAACAGAAAGAGAAGTTAAGATTTGAGACTCTACATGTGTAACACTGAATACATTCTGCTTTCTTTGAAAACAGAATAGTCCAAATTTGTGCAGCAGAGGTGGAGGCCTCCTCACATTTAGTCTCTAAAAACAATGGATCCTACATGTCCCATAATGCAACTGGATAGTGTCTGAGAGCCTCTCTGCAACAACACATCTTATAAAGTGATTTGGCTGCAGGTTTTCACTCAGTGAGTTGAAAAAAAATCATGAAAAAAAAGTAATTCCCCCGCTCGTCCTTCTTCTTCTTCTGCCTTCCCTCCCTGCTCCCTGAGATCATGGAATTTGATTGGCTGAGAGCAGTGTGGGGACGTCCCTCTCCTCCTCCTCCTCCTCCTCCTCCTCCTCCTCCTCCTCCTCCTCCAGTTTACTGCAGCTGATCTTTGACCTCTTTCCTCAGTATCAGACTTGTTCCCTCTGCTGGTTTGGTTCAGAAAGATCTGGATACATGCAACAACACACTGATAACATGTGACGCAACACACACACACACACACACACACACACACACTGATACAGTCCAAACCCGCAGGCACACATGTATGGAAGTACATTAGTGTCAAATATACCAACTTGTAAAAGTGCAGATTTAAGTTTTTGCAGAAGTTGATTAAAAAAACACGTTTTAAAAAACAAAATCCTGATGTCTGTCCGTCTGTTTCCTCCAGCTGCAGAATGAGACACGACACTCAGCAGCAGAGACATAAACACAGCTTGAGGTCATTTGGTTTTTATTTCAGTTAAAAATGCATTTTTCAAGTGTATTTCAAAAATGTAACTGCAATGCAAAAAAAAAAAAAAAAAATCTATCACCAAAATGTATTTGAAGATTGTAAATATTACATTTTTAAACATACTTTTTTGGACACTGTATAGTTTCACCATATATTTTATATCATATCATCAAGCAACTGCCTGGGGCCCCCAACTAAAAGGGCCCCAAACAGCTATAGATTTATTATAATGTTTAGATTAAGATTAAGTAATTGTTCTAACTCATTGCTCCCGAAATAACTTACAAAAGGCCCCAAAGCACTTAAAAAATATGCAACTGTATAGTTCTACTTCAGAGGAAAACACTGTTCCACTAATGTTACTGGTTAAGCTGCAGATTCAGATTTTACTTACAAAATATAACATTTAAAATATGATGCATTATTATTCATTAAACTATACAGCATTACATAAACTAGTTTGAATTAAAAGCTCCGCCTTGAACAGATGTTAAGTAAATGTAAGTACATTGTGTTGATAATACTTCTGTCACTCTTCGCTTTAAGTAAAAATTTGAATGCAGGACTTTTGCAATATTTTTTTACTGTGTGGTATTAATAGTTTTTAATATTAATAGTTAATAGTTTTACAGCTCTGAGTACTTCTTCTACCACTGCTGATACCAACATTTCCAGTTAGAGAAAGAGTGAAAATAAATCACCGAATCGGCTCGTGTTTAGGTTGGTTGAACATCAGACATGCTGTGAGAGGTTTAACGGTGCATGCTGGGAGTCCAGCCAAGAGCGAGTTGCAGTCGTCCAGTCATGAGGTGATCATTTAAAAAGAACAATCAATATATTAGTTGATTTTGGTCATACTGGTCATACAAGATTCTAAAAATAAAGGTTTTTGTCATTTGTCATGATTAAACTTCCCATACACTCCCAGAAAATACACACAGAGAAACCCACAGGAATGAACAAACATCACACACACACACACACACACACACACACACACACACACACACACTCCTGCAGATGTGTGTCAGTAGTTTTCTGTTTCGTCTCTCAGGTAAGCTGCTGCTGCTTGCTGCTGCTGCTGCTGCTTCTGTCTGTTTACAGCCACATTAAATCTCTCTGATAATTAAACATGTCTTCACATTCGTCTGCAGCTGCAGAGGTGAATCATGGGAAACTTTTTACACAGCTGTTTGTTATTGTGTTGAAGAAACAAAGCTTTCTGTCTGTGTGCTGCTGCAGAGTCAAAATGAGACGAGTGTCACTGGGTCGTTTATCTGCTGCTCTTCTTTTGGTTTTATTTTACATTTCAAATCAGCTTCAATGAAATTGTGTCAGTTAAAGTGTCTGCATGC
>CM076462.1:29416414-29433914 GCA_038419695.1 Scomberomorus guttatus
ATGTATCCAGCCGCTGGTTTTCCACTCAACACCAGTGTGTCATCAGTGACACACCTTCAAACAGGTAGCCTGTTGTAATGGAGACGCAAATCCCTGCCGTGCTGGGCTGAGGCGCCGAGTCAAACAGAGTCAAGCCAAGCCAGCATAGAGGTGGTGATGGGCTGATGATGCGTTTCCTGTGTGTGATGATGCGTTTCCTGTGTGTGATGATGCGTTTCCTGTGTGTGATGATGCATTTCCTGTGTGTGATGATGCATTTCCTGGGTGCAGGTGGGCAGGGCTGATATCCTGGTGGTGGGGGCGGGGCGAGCAGAGATGGTGAGAGGAGAGTGGGTGAAGGAGGGAGCTGTGGTCATCGACTGTGGAATCAACCACATCCCAGGTACACACTGATACTACACACTGATACTACACACTGATGCTACACACTGATGCTACACACTGATACTACACACTGATACTACACACTGATGCTACACACTGATGCTACACACTGATGCTACACACTGATGCTACACACTGATACTACACACTAATGCTACACACTGATACTACACACTGATACTACACACTGATGCTACACACTGATGCTACACACTGATGCTACACACTGATGTTACACACTGATGCTACACACTGATGCTACACACTGATGCTACACACTGATGTTACACACTGATGCTACACACTGATGCTACACACTGATGTTACACACTGATGCTACACACTGATACTACACACTGATGCTACACACTGATGCTACACACTGATACTACACACTGATGCTACACACTGATGTTACACACTGATACTACACACTAATGTTACACACTGATACTACACACTGATGCTACACACTGATGCTACACACTGATGCTACACACTGATGCTACACACTGATACTACACACTGATGCTACACACTGATGCTACACACTGATGTTACACACTGATACTACACACTGATGCTACACACTGATACTACACACTGATGCTACACACTGATACTCTGCTGTTTTATAGGTGAATGACATGTAGCAGCATATAAAATGTATTTCTGTATTCATATCTGTGTGTGACCTCTGACCTCTGTGTCGTTCTCTCTGACAGATGAGACGAAGGCGAGCGGGAAGCGGGTGGTCGGGGACGTCCACTACGCCTCAGCCAATCAGAGAGCAGGATACATTACACCTGTGCCAGGAGGGGTGGGGCCGATGACGGTGGCCATGCTCATGGAGGTACATGAGTTTATTTTACATTCATTAACTTTATATAATAAGTACGAATTCAAAAGAAATACAAAAAAGTACATTTCAAATATAAATTTAATATATATTAGATCCATAAATACCAAACTGTTGAGTTTGTTTGAATTTATGTTAAATGTTCAAAGTAAAAATGAATCTATTGTAATCAATGAATCTGAATCAATATTTTATTGTTTCATAAGGAACATTTGGTGTTTATTCATGTGTGTTTGTGTCTCTTCTGTTTGTTCTGTTTTCTTCAGGCTTTAATTAAGGACTCATTAAGTTTTAATTAAAGAATGTCTCTGCAGAACACGCTGTCTGATCTGTGTTTCAGTCTCATGTCTACAGCTGATTGGTCCACATTTGTCCACTCAGTTCTAACAGGGTTCATATTATTTTATATTCAGATGCAACAGAAATGACAAATGTGGATGAACGCTGAAGGTTTGAAGTGTTTCATTTGTTTTTAAAAGCTGCTGCTGCAGGTTAATAAAGTCCAGGATGAGAAACATTAAATATCTGTGACTTTATTGATCCTGAAGGAAATTTAAGAGGAGCTGTTCTCAGTTTCTGTTCAGTTTGAGGTTCTGATAATAAAAGTAAATGTTGTTTATGGTTCTGTTTGTTTCAGAACACGGTGCGGAGCGCTCAGAGGTTCCTCCTGAAGAATCAGCCACAGAGGTGAAACTACAGGAAACAGTCACAGGTGAAACTACAGGAAACAATCAGAGGTGAAACTACAGGAAACAGTCAGAGGTGAAACTACAGAAAACAGTCAGAGGTGAAACTACAGGAAACAATCAGAGGTGAAACTACAGGAAACAGTCACAGGTGAAACTACAGGAAACAATCAGAGGTGAAACTACAGGAAACAGTCACAGGTGAAACTACAGGAAACAATCAGAGGTGAAACTACAGCAAACAGTCAGAGGTGAAACTACAGGAAACAATCAGAGGTGAAACTACAGGAAACAGTCAGAGGTGAAACTACAGGAAACAGTCAGAGGTGAAACTACAGGAAACGGTCAGAGGTGAAACTACAGGAAACAATCAGAGGTGAAACTACAGAAAACAGTCACAGGTGAAACTACAGGAAACAGTCAGAGGTGAAACTACAGGAAACAGTCAGAGGTGAAACTACAGGAAACAGTCAGAGGTGAAACTACAGGAAACAATCAGAGGTGAAACTACAGGAAACAGTCAGAGGTGAAACTACAGGAAACAGTCAGAGGTGAAACTACAGGAAACAATCAGAGGTGAAACTACAGGAAACAGTCAGAGGTGAAACTACAGGAAACAGTCAGAGGTGAAACTACAGGAAACAGTCACAGGTGAAACTACAGGAAACAATCAGAGGTGAAACTACAGGAAACAGTCACAGGTGAAACTACAGAAAACAGTCACAGGTGAAACTACAGGAAACAGTCACAGGTGAAACTACAGGAAACAGTCACAGGTGAAACTACAGGAAACAGTCACAGGTGAAACTACAGGAAACAGTCACAGGTGAAACTACAGGAAACAGTCACAGGTGAAACTACAGGAAACAGTCACAGGTGAAACTACAGGAAACAGTCACAGGTGAAACTACAGGAAACAATCACAGGTGAAACTACAGAAAACAGTCACAGGTGAAACTACAGGAAACAATCACAGGTGAAACTACAGAAAACAGTCACAGGTGAAACTACAGGAAACAGTCACAGGTGAAACTACAGGAAACAGTCAGAGGTGAAACTACAGGAAACAATCAGAGGTGAAACTACAGGAAACAGTCACAGGTGAAACTACAGGAAACAGTCAGAGGTGAAACTACAGGAAACAGTCACAGGTGAAACTACAGGAAACAGTCACAGGTGAAACTACAGGAAACAATCAGAGGTGAAACTACAGGAAACAATCAGAGGTGAAACTACAGGAAACAGTCAGAGGTGAAACTACAGGAAACAGTCACAGGTTAAACTACAGGAAACAGTCACAGGTGAAACTACAGGAAACAGTCAGAGGTGAAACTACAGGAAACAGTCAGAGGTGAAACTACAGGAAACAATCAGAGGTGAAACTACAGGAAACAGTCACAGGTGAAACTACAGGAAACAGTCAGAGGTGAAACTACAGGAAACAGTCACAGGTGAAACTACAGGAAACAGTCACAGGTGAAACTACAGGAAACAGTCAGAGGTGAAACTACAGGAAACAATCAGAGGTGAAACTACAGGAAACGGTCAGAGGTGAAACTACAGGAAACAGTCAGAGGTGAAACTACAGGAAACAATCAGAGGTGAAACTACAGGAAACAGTCAGAGGTGAAACTACAGGAAACAGTCAGAGGTGAAACTACAGGAAACAATCAGAGGTGAAACTACAGGAAACGGTCACAGGTGAAACTACAGGAAACAGTCAGAGGTGAAACTACAGGAAACAATCAGAGGTGAAACTACAGGAAACAGTCACAGGTGAAACTACAGGGAACAATCAGAGGTGAAACTACAGGAAACAGTCACAGGTGAAACTACAGGAAACAATCAGAGGTGAAACTACAGGAAACAATCAGAGGTGAAACTACAGGAAACAGTCACAGGTGAAACTACAGGAAACAGTCAGAGGTGAAACTACAGGAAACAGTCACAGGTGAAACTACAGGAAACAGTCACAGGTGAAACTACAGGAAACAGTCACAGGTTAAACTACAGGAAACAATCAGAGGTGAAACTACAGGAAACAATCAGAGGTGAAACTACAGGAAACAGTCACAGGTGAAACTACAGGAAACAGTCACAGGTGAAACTACAGGAAACAGTCACAGGTGAAACTACAGGAAACAGTCACAGGTGAAACTACAGGAAACAGTCACAGGTGAAACTACAGGAAACAGTCAGAGGTGAAACTACAGGAAACAGTCACAGGTGAAACTACAGGAAACAATCAGAGGTGAAACTACAGGAAACAGTCAGAGGTGAAACTACAGGAAACAGTCAGAGGTGAAACTACAGGAAACAGTCACAGGTGAAACTACAGGAAACAATCAGAGGTGAAACTACAGGAAACAATCAGAGGTGAAACTACAGGAAACAGTCACAGGTGAAACTACAGGAAACAGTCAGAGGTGAAACTACAGGAAACAGTCACAGGTGAAACTACAGGAAACAATCAGAGGTGAAACTACAGGAAACAGTCAGAGGTGAAACTACAGGAAACAATCAGAGGTGAAACTACAGGGAACAATCAGAGGTGAAACTACAGGAAACAGTCAGAGGTGAAACTACAGGAAACAGTCAGAGGTGAAACTACAGGAAACAATCAGAGGTGAAACTACAGGAAACAGTCACAGGTGAAACTACAGGAAACAATCAGAGGTGAAACTACAGGAAACAGTCAGAGGTGAAACTACAGGAAACAATCAGAGGTGAAACTACAGGAAACAATCAGAGGTGAAACTACAGGAAACAGTCACAGGTGAAACTACAGGAAACAGTCAGAGGTGAAACTACAGGAAACAGTCACAGGTGAAACTACAGGAAACAATCAGAGGTGAAACTACAGGAAACAGTCAGAGGTGAAACTACAGGAAACAATCAGAGGTGAAACTACAGGGAACAATCAGAGGTGAAACTACAGGAAACAGTCAGAGGTGAAACTACAGGAAACAGTCAGAGGTGAAACTACAGGAAACAGTCACAGGTGAAACTACAGGAAACAGTCAGAGGTGAAACTACAGGAAACAATCAGAGGTGAAACTACAGGAAACAGTCACAGGTGAAACTACAGGAAACAATCAGAGGTGAAACTACAGGAAACAGTCAGAGGTGAAACTACAGGAAACAATCAGAGGTGAAACTACAGGAAACAGTCACAGGTGAAACTACAGGAAACAGTCAGAGGTGAAACTACAGAAAACAGTCAGAGGTGAAATAACAGATGTGAACAGGTATGAACAGGTGTGAACAGGTGTGGACAGGTGTGGGCAGGTGTGAACAGGTGTGGGCAGGTGTGGACAGGTGTGAACAGGTGTGAACAGGTGTGAACAGGTGTGAACAGGTGTGGGCAGGTGTGAACAGGTGTGGACAGGTGTGAACAGGTGTGAACAGGTGTGAACAGGTGTGAGCAGGTGTGAACAGATGTGAACAGGTGTGGGCAGGTGTGGACAGGTGTGAACAGGTGTGAACAGGTGTGAGCAGGTGTGGGCAGGTGTGGACAGGTGTGAACAGGTGTGAACAGGTGTGAACAGGTGTGAGCAGGTGTGAACAGATGTGAACAGGTATGAACAGGTGTGGACAGATGTGAACAGGTATGAACAGGTGTGGACAGGTGTGAACAGGTGTGGACAGGTGTGAACAGGTGTGAACAGGTGTGAACAGGTGTGGGCAGGTGTGAACAGGTGTGGGCAGGTGTGAACAGGTGCGGGCAGGTGTGAACAGGTGCGGGCAGGTGTGGGCAGGTGTGAACAGGTGTGAGCAGGTGTGGGCAGGTGTGAACAGGTGTGGGCAGGTGTGGGCAGGTGTGAACAGGTGTGGGCAGGTGTGAACAGGTGTGGGCAGGTGTGAACAGGTGTGAACAGGTGTGGGCAGGTGTGAACAGGTGTGGGCAGGTGTGGGCAGGTGTGGACAGGTGTGAACAGGTGTGGGCAGGTGTGAACAGGTGTGAACAGGTGTTGGCAGGTGTGAACAGGTGTGGGCAGGTGTGAACAGGTGTGAACAGGTGTGGGCAGGTGTGAACAGGTGTGAACAGGTGTGAACAGGTGTGAACAGGTGTGGGCAGGTGTGAACAGGCGTGGGCAGGTGTGGGCAGGTGTTTCTTCACTTTTATTGTTTTTATTTCTTCATTTGTGTTTCATCAGTTTTTCTCAGCAGCTTCTCTCTGCTGCTCTGACCTCATCTCCCCAAAGAGATCAATAAAGTTTCATTTTATCTTCATATCAGTTCATTTAATCATTTATCTGATTGTTTACAAACACAGACAATTGATTTATTTGATCCAACAAGTTTAATAAAAAACAAAATATTAAATTTAAGATGTCGTCTGTCTTGTCTGAGTCTTCGTATCTTTACTTCAGCAGGATGAACAAACACTTCTCGACCTTTAAACTCATCAGCAGCTGTTTGTTCAGGGATCAGAGGTCGTCGTCATGGAAACAGCAGCACAGACGCACCAGCTGTTTCCTGCTGAAGTCAGGATCAAAGTATTGATTATTAATAGAAAATCATGAAATGTACAAATGCGAAGAGTTCAATTCATGCAATACTGGATTTATAATTGTTATATTGTAATGTTTATAATTTATTTTTCTTTTTTTATAATTCCTAATTTTTTTCTTTCATTTCTGTTTCTTTCTTATTTTAATTGAACACTTCTGTATCTGCTTCCTGCCTCTTCAGTCTGTCTCTTGTGCTGCTGAAGATCAATAAAGTTTATTTATCATAGACATCCTCCTTATTTATGTTTCATTTATGTTTATGTTTACATACAGTATGTTTTTATTGTGACGTGTAAAGTAAAAAGAGATAATTAAATAAACATGAAAAACAACAATAACAAAACTTGTATTTGGAGAAATGAAATAAAATGTTAATATTTCACCAATAAGATCATCTGCACAGAAAATCAATCAAACTTCTCTCTTTGATAACGACACTGAACATATGATCCATATCATTATAACAGTATTATATTATTGATTTGTTATAAATGATCATAAAGTTCAGATGATCTCCAGCTGATTGACAGCTGTGTGATGTCATCAGACCACTTCAGCCATTAATTTGTTGATTGACGAGTGAGTGTGACGATCATGTTGATTGATTCCTAAAATTACTTTGAGTCTCTGTAACATTTCATTTAAGGATTTTATTTCTTTAGTTTCACGTTTTTGTGAAGATAATCGAGTTTGGAGGCGCTGACGTTCAGCAGCTCTGTTTCTTCTTCTGCTGCTTTCTGTAGTCGACACAACGCAAATAAACAACAAACACCAACATGATTCATTGTCAGCAGCTTTAATATTCTCATTACTTTCAAATGTTTTAAAAAGGCAAATATTACATTTTAAGCCTTTTCATGTGAGTATAAAGAGTAAATGTAAATATTCTCCTGTTTTCTTTAAACTAATAATATCATCATCATGCTGATTTGAATAAGAAGATAAAGGAAATGTGTGACTGGCAGGTCAAAGGTCATATTTATTTTAAACACATCACTGCAGCCTTCACAGGAACAAACCAAAAGCACACGAGGAGAAGAAATAAGAAACTTCAACAACTGAAGAAGATGAGCAGTTATCAAGAAAGACTCTGTAAATATTAATTAGTACAAATCAGATGTGAAATAAGTTCTAAATATAAATCAGTCACGATTTATAAATGATTCAAAGAGAATCCAAATGAGGAAATCAGAATGTTTTTTTAAACCTCTTCACATTTTATAAGGCAGTCATTTTAGCTGGAGTGTGTTTCCCTGAGCTGTGACTCTCAGGTACAAATAACTGACCGACTCATAACCTTAAACCTGCTTTCATTTTATTTTTTGTCCGCCTGTTTTCAGCAGAACAGTCTGTAAACACATCTGACATATGATCAGAGCATAAAGAAGCTAACACGTTAGTGACCAGCAGACACAGAGCAGCATGATGATGACAGCAGGGTTCTTGTTTTAAAACGAGTCTGCTGGAAACACTCAAAAGTCAGCCAGTTTAGCTTTAGCATTAGCTTATCCTAGCGAGCCACAGCTGCTAGCCACAGGCACAACTTTAGCCAACAAACTTGTCATCAGCTGGAGATGAGAAGCTGTCTTTGTTTACTTCTGAGTGAAATCAAAGACACGCTTTAAAGATTATAGCAAATCTTAATATAAATCTGCCGGCATTATCATAGAGAAACAGTTATGAGTTCATCACCTGAGTGACAACAATGTTAATATAAAAATATTGATTATAGCTGCTTTAAACATCATCTGTATGATATGTGTTAGATGGGTGGAGCTTGTGCTGCATGTGTCTAGGCAGCTAGCGTAGCGTGAGCAGCAGCAGCGAGTGCTCCGTCTGTGTCCACCCGCGTGTTGGGAGCGCTCAGAGCTCAGAGTACACATGACTGTAGTGACGCGTAAAAGGGAGGAAAATAGACTTTACACGTAAATGAACGCTTCAGGTCACAGTTACACCTTTTAGATGTGGCTGAGACACAAGCCTGCATGGAGCCGGTGCTGCATAGATTACAATGAGACTGCATCTGTTGCGTGTCGTGCGTGTGAAAAACACGTCTGACACGCTTGCTGTCTAGACACGGGGTTAGACTCAGCTCAGGACAAAAAGTTACCCGTGCAGCTTCAAACTTTCATCTGTTGTTTCAAACTAACTTTTTTTAAATCACATCATTTTACCGTTGTATGTTGAGTCCTCGGGTGCTTCTCTCTGGATGTTCAGGCGTGATCCCGGCAGCCCTGCAGCTCTCTGTGGACGCCGTCTGAGACGCTCGGCTGTTCTCTGCTCAGCTGATCCACAGCGGCGTTCATGGCGTCTCGGACCACAGAGCGAGCCATCTGAAGCAGCTGCCGCTCGCTGTGATGGAAGCCGAGGATGAGGAGGAGGTGGTCCTGGTTGCTCTCCCAACACTCCCCCTCCTTCTCCGCCTCCTCCTCCTCTGTGATGTCATCTGGAGGAAAAAGCTCGATCCGGATGCTGCTGTTCAGGAGGATCGCGGGTCCGTTGGTCGTCGGCTGCTCGTTAGTTTCAGCAGGAAGCTCAGACACCTCCTCACATGAAAGATGGTTGTCGACGTCCAACACAACTTCAGTGGCGTCACAGAAAACCTCTTCGACCTCATTTAAATCATCAGCAGGAACCTCGTTTGTGTTTGCTGCGACTTCCACGACCTCACTGTCAGTTTGGATGATCTCGTCTGCAGCGTCCGTCTCCTCCTCCTCCATGATGTCAGTGTCACTGACTCGTCTCTCTTCTGTCGGTGACTCGTCCGGACTCGTCATCTCTTCAGACAGCTGGACATTCATCTCAGCGGTGACCGTCATGACCTCTGGACTCCGTTCAGTCACATCGCTCTGGAGGTCGGTAGGTTCATCTACCTGAGCGACAGATGAACATGGAGCCTCCTCCCTCGTCCTCATGTCCTCCATGTTTCCCAGAGATGATTGGCTCCTCCCTCGTCTGGTCAGAAACATTCGCAGTTTTTTCCTGAAATTCAGTGAAGGTTTCTTGTCTTGCTTCTGCTCAGGAGTTTGTCGATCGTTGGACGATGTCAGGAACCTTTTGAACATCGTCTTCTTCCCTTTAGTGTGTTTAGTGTTTTCTTCTGTGTTCCTGCCCCCATCCCCCTCTGGTGGAGCAGACTGGTCACTTTGCTGCTTCGCTGAACTTTTCTTGCCCTTCGTTTGCCCTGTGAAACAAACGACAGCCGGGAAGAATCGTCTCCACCATCTGCGTCTGTTCAGCTTCCTGTTTGTGATGTCAACACCCTCACCTGTGACCTCACAGCGCCCCCTGGAGCTCTCTGCCTTATCTTCAGATGAAACCTCTTCCTCCATGTTGGGAGCTTCTGTTGACTCGTCACTCTCTGCTGCAGCAGTACAGTATTTCGGTGAGGATTCGTCTCTGCCGGTGTCCGTCCTGTTTGCTTTGTTCCAGGCCTCAGGCCGTTCCTCCCCCACGCTCCTGGTCCTGGTTTTTCCCAGCAGCAGCCTTGGAGGACCCGTCAGCTTCCTCTTCAAACCAACTTTCTCTGCTTGCTGGACGTCTTCGCCTCCATCATCTGTCGCCATGGTTCGTCTCCACAGCAAAGCTAAATGGTTTTTACACTTCCTAGAGGTGTTTCAGCTCTTCTGTCCACAATCAGCCACTCATGAACCATCTGCTGCTGAGATTAAACACCTGGGAACCTGCCGAACAGGAACAAAGCAGCGGATTAAATCCTGTTGATTTGTGACTAATGGAGCAGCATAATTAAACCTCAGCAGCAACGACACTGTACACATCAGATATCAAACTACTGAGTGATGCTAAAATATGTTCACTGGACTGAAAAGCTCTGCCAGTAAAACCTGATTTAAATTATGCTTGAGACTCCACAGAGCTGAAATATCTCTATATACTATATCTGTTTCTGTTTCTACGCAGGCTGAATGCACTTATTGTGGGACACTTTGGACAGAAGCATCAGTCAGTAAAAGCAGAACTGTAGGCAGGATTTTAGAAAATCTGATGTCATGAGTTCTACGTGTGGATTTTTTGGATAAGAAGTCATTAAAAAGTAATCAAGGTCTGATGTTTTTAATGTCAATATCAGTAGAAGTAAAGAAAAGAAAGAAAGCCCCCTTTAAACAAAGAGGATGATGAAATATATTTCCACCAAACTGTTACAGTTACACAGAACAAAAACCTTCACATCCAGCACGACAATAAGATCATAAAAACAGTCAAATGACATATTTCACTTCACAGCGTCTGCTCTGACAGCGAAGCCTCGTTTGGATTTTTATTTATTACATCGTCCATCACATCTGTTATATTTCAGATTCATCTGTTGACAATCTTTCAACTGTCTGTATATATTGTTAGTGTATACGACTACTAAATTATTCATATATCATTCATATATTCATATACAGTTAATTGTGTTTAACATCCTGCACCTTACTGTGCAGCTTTTAGGAATATCCACACACAGTCGAAGGCAGCCCAGATAAAGAATGTTTAAAAGCAGCATTAAAGGCAGAAGGATGGATCATAGGGACTGTATTTTACTGAAAGACGGTTTTTAATTAACACATTATTATTATTATTATTATTATTATTATATAACTCTCTCTGAGCTGCAGGACATAAATCATCAAAAGAAGAAACCAGATGATCTGATTTGCAGATCATTCAACAAGTCTGATCATCCTCAAAGATAATCAGCTGATCACTGATCAGTGTTCAATAATCTGAGGCTGAGATCTTTAGCACGTCAGGGAGGAGACGTCTGATCAGCTGATCATCGCTGCTGCACGTTTAGAAAAAGTAATTCTTCTTTTCATTGTTGTCATAAAAAGTATTTTTGCTCTGTGATCTGCTGCTGCAGTGATCCATCCTCCTGTCAAACAGAGTTAATGATGTCACCAACACGCGTTGTGATGTCATCAGCAGGTGGGAGCTCCCAGCTGATCATTTGGAGTGAAATCAAAGTAAAAACTCACCTGGATGTGACTCTTCTTCCTGTGTGATGATCAGATCTGTTTCTGTGAGAGACGAGAGGAGACACACTGAGCTGCTGCCTCTCTCTCCTCTGCTGTACCGCCCAGTTTCCATAGCAACCGCACTGATTGGCGCTTCGTTTTACAGAAATGGGTTCTTCAATAAAGGGGGGGGGGGGGTGATGTACCTGGGGGATGTGGTTTTATTTCACTTAATGAGTTTCTCTCTCTGTGTTGTTGTTTTATTGATCATCAGCCTGTTTTTACATAAAGTCATTCAGTTCAATATCTGAGGATCTGAGGAAGTATTTATGGCCAGTGATGGGAAGTAACTCAGTACATTTACTCAAGTACTGTATGTTAGTACAGTTTTGAGGTACTTGTACTTTCCTTGAGTATTTCCATGTGATGCTACTTTATACTTCCACTCCACTACATTTCAGAGGGAAATATTGTACTTTCTACTCCACTACATTTATTTGACAGCTTTAGTTACTTTTCAGATGAAGATTTGACACAATGGATAATATAACAAGCTTTTAAAATACAACACATTGTTAAAGATGAAACCAGTGGTTTCCAACCTTTTTGGCTTTTGACGTCTTACAAAAAGCAGTGTGTAGTCGGGGTCACATTTCAGATGTCTATGAGTTGTTAACAGCTCCACCAAATAGTGATTTTTCCCTCTAAACTTCTCACATGGTTTCATTTCAATAAATGTTCAAATGATCCAATATTTCAGCAAAAATCAAAGATTAGAGAAAAAGTCCAAAAAGTGAAAACAGATTTGTGTATCAGAACTTTGTTTTTTCTTCTTTCCTCTCCCATTAATCATCTCACGACCCCTCAGATTTATCTGCTGACCCTTTGGAGGGGCCCCACCCCTAGGTTGGGAACCACTGGACTAAACTAGCTAACTGTATATAAAGTAGTTGAAACTAGCTCCACCTCCAGCAGCTACAACAGTAACATGCTGCTTACACACTGATGCTTCAGTATTAATAATCTAATGATGTCATATATAATAATATATCAGTCAGAGGGACCAAACCACTACTTTTACTGCAATACTTTAACTACATCAAGCTCATAATACTTATGTACTTTTACTGCAATACTTTAACTACATCAAGCTCATAATACTTATGTACTTTTACTGCAATACTTTAACTACATCAAGCTCATAATACTTATGTACTTTTACTGCAATACTTTAACTACATCAAGCTCATAATACTTATGTACTTTTACTGCAATACTTTAACTACATCAAGCTCATAATACTTATGTACTTTTACTGCAATACTTTAACTACATCGAGCTCATAATACTTATGTACTTTTACTGCAATACTTCAACTACATCGAGCTCATAATACTTATGTACTTTTACTGCAATACTTTAACTACATCGAGCTCATAATACTTATGTACTTTTACTGCAATACTTTAACTACATCGAGCTCATAATACTTATGTACTTTTACTGCAATACTTTAACTACATCGAGCTCATAATACTTATGTACTTTTACTGCAATACTTTAACTACATCGAGCTCATAATACTTATGTACTTTTACTGCAATACTTTAACTACATCGAGCTCATAATACTTATGTACTTTTACTGCAATACTTTAACTACATCGAGCTCATAATACTTATGTACTTTTACTGCAGTATGTGTCATCTGTCCATCAGGAACATCTGTGATCAGATCATGAAACTTTTCCTCCTTCGTTCACATTCTTTAATAAATCCTGTTGTTGCTGAGAACGAGAGGATCTATTAAACGTTGGGCTGCTCCTTTAACATTCAGTCACAAACATCATGAGGAAATGTGACTGACTGACACATTGATGAATGATCAGTTATTGATCGGAGCCTTTGCAGCAGACTCTGTGCTCTCTGACGAACGTGTCGTCACATGTCGTCTATTTTTAAAGGTGTGAAGAAGAACCTCAGCAGCTTTTGTTTCTATAGCGATGGAGGGTAAAAATACATCGATCTGTCCCTAAGCAACAGCAGGCTCCGCTCAGCCTGAAGATCGACCAATCAGATCCTCCGACACCTCCGACAGGTGAGAGCAACATCACAACTACTGACAGTTTTTTATTTTTAGGGAACTCCACCTTTAATAACCTGTTAGATTATTTTTAGTTTAGATGCTTTTTAAAATTATATTTGATATGTTGTTTGTTATTATAACCTTATTTTACAAATGTATTTAGTTTTAGTTTATTTTTAAATGTTTCTATTATCTGTATGTTTGTGTATATTTGTCATTATTTGTCTTTATCTTTTATTAAATCTCAGATTTTGATTGTTTTTGATCCTCTTTAACTCCTCCTGCTGGTTTTCATGTTTGCAGAAGTTTATTTATTATTAGATTTAACTGATGTCATGTTTAATAAAATAATATGAACGTGTATTATGTTTGTCTCTCAGTGCTGATGATGAAGATGAAGGTGATGAAGAGGATTTGTGTCTGGGAACATTAAATTGTTTTGAACAAAAGTTAAAATATTGAAAGAATAAAATATTTTACATATGTTTCAGTTATTCTTTAATATATTATGGGGGAACATTTTGAGTGTTTTGTAAAATTGCAAATAAAATTGATAATATAGTGACAATAAAGCTGTTGTTCAACGTGAAAAGTTAAAATATTACAAATAAAAAGTTGTTGGGTTTGTTTACAGCTTTAGTCTGATCATATTATAACTTTCTCTTGTAAAACTTTAAATATAATATATAAATATAATGATCTGAGTAGTTTGTAAAATATTGAAATAATAAAATCATATTTTTTCATAATATGACATTTTTCTTTAATATATTTTGATGAGTTATTTCTGTTTGGGGGAATATTTTGAGTAAATAAAAAGTGATAATAATGACAAAAAAGTTGTTGTTTAATGATAAAAATCTAAATATTACAAATATAAAGTTGTTTGTAAACATTACATCTTTATTTTAAACATATGATGGCATATTATGGGATGTAAAACATTATGAAAAAGTCTGAATATTTTGTGAAAGTACAGACAAAAAGTGAAAAGAGAAAAAAGTTGCTGTTAAACAAGAAAAGTCAAAATATTACAACAAAATTAATAAAGTGTTTTTTTACAGAATATTGAATAATTATTTTTCTTGTAATTACAGCTTTATTCTCATCATATTATGGCTCTTTCTTGTAAATGTATGACTTTCTCTCATAATATATCAGCTCACTCTAAAAGTCTGAATATGTTGTGAATTTAAAAGAACAAGTTGTAACTTATTGAGAATAAAGTTGCAATAAGAATAATTATTACCAGAATAAGTTATTGTAAAGCATAATTCAAACCTCTGATGTTTAATGTTGACAGAACTAAATTAATATTCATATTCTGTCCTGTTGAATCACTGACTGTCACTCCTCAGTGTGAAGACTCAGTTTCCCAGAATGCCTCTGGTCAGCGCTCTGCTCGGCTCTCTGCTGACACCTGCTGGACAGACTGCAGACAGAGTCAAACTAAATCTTCTTAACATTATTTCTCTGATTTCATCTGGTCCTGTTGTCATTGTAAATGTCAACAATCATTCATTTTTATATAAAACACTTTATGTTGCATTTATGAATGAGCTGTGCTACAGAAATAAAGTTTATTATTTGGTAATAATTATATTTCACGTCATTATTATATTTGTATATTAAGATCTGTTTA
This sequence comes from Scomberomorus guttatus, assembly GCA_038419695.1. Taxonomy (NCBI): domain Eukaryota; kingdom Metazoa; phylum Chordata; class Actinopteri; order Scombriformes; family Scombridae; genus Scomberomorus; species Scomberomorus guttatus. The sequence goes on from CM076462.1 coordinate 29,431,546, forward strand.
TGTTACTCTGGTGTGAAAAGTTACTTTAAAAATGTCTCATTTAAAATGTTGAATTAGTTAATTAATAAATCAATGACTTTCACAATGAATTGTTTTAGTCACCAAACATTTTCTGCTTTAAAAATAAAAGATAAAAGTGAACTTTTGTTTCAAATAATGAAGATATGAAACATTTTTAAAGTGGAGAATAAAGTTTTGTGTTCTGATATCTTGTGATGATGTTTGTCAGGATGTGTTTTAGAGTTATTGATAAAATCATCATCAATCGTTCCTTATTATTATTATTGTTATTATAATTGTATTCTTCTTATTATTATTATTATATTTCTTGGAAATGTAAGTTAACACAGTATAACGCTCCCTGTGATTGGTGGAAAAAGACATTTATTTACAAAACTTTACTGTCCCATCGATGAAAAACCAGACGTCTAAGTAGAAAACATCTCAACACAAAACTTTGTTTTTTTTTACAGTGAAACACAGAAAAGAGACGACATCACGACTCAAACATTCATCACCAATAATCAATAACCACCTGCAGAGTATAATCATTATCGATGAGCGCTGGTCATGTGACCACAGAAAGAAACCAGGACCATACCGCAGTTTTTCCTCTGATCACAGGTTAGATCTGACTCCTCACATTGTTTCATTTGAATGATTTTTACAGCCTGAAGAGATGAAAGATTTCACTGTTTCACAAGGAAAAAATAAAAATGAGAGAAATGTTTAACAGAAATGCCTTTTCACTTTCTTTACGCACTAAAAAAAACACACTGGGTTAAAAATGGTCCCAGTTTGGATCAACAGAGCAGCGACACTGGTTTGTTTTTAGCTGGAAACTGTCAGAAATCTTTAGTTAGACATATAAAAAGATGTTAATATGAAACAAATGAAACACGATATTAATCATCAATAACCAACAGTGATATGAAAGTTTAAAAAGAGCTACAGTTTTGTTATTTATTTATATATATTTTATTGCTAATCTCAATAATATGATTTTATGTTACATCCTATGAAAAGAAAATTATGAACTGGTTACATCCTTCACTGGTAACTCACACACAATAAAACACATTATTATGTATTTATCTATTTTTTGTGATATGATTTTTGCAAACTTTGGCTAATGTTTAAAATAATAAAACCATTTTTTAAAGTAAAGTTTCAAACTCTGTTAAAAATTCTATTAAAATAACTTCTTTTTTTCTTTTCACTTTTTCTCTTTACAGAAATGAGCAGTTAATTATTGTCAGAAACACTTTGAGTAGATTATATCGTGGCAGGTTACAGTCTGGATAAAGTATCATCAGACTGTCTTTAATGCTCAGAGCAGCTCAGTCGTACTGATACAGACATACGACAACTCAACTCATTATAAAACCCAAACAGCATCTGTGTCAGAATAAACAGGAACATACTGTTCAGACGCACAAACAGGATTTCTGTGACTATCACCAAACATTTTAACAGTTCAGAACTATAAAATAACCCTGCAGTGATATAAAAATATCACTAACACTCGATTAAACCTCCCAGTCTGTCTGTTTTTCTCTCCATGGTGAGATACTGGTCTAGATGGAGTCATTATATTTTTGTGTGTGTAAGTAATCAATCAATCAAAATGTGACTCCTTAAATGTTCCTCAGCACTGAATGGAAGAACCTCAGGTTGGACACCAGTGTTTTAGTTTGTTACCAAGCAGGAAGCTCCGGGTCTGAAAAGTGACACCAATGAGGAAGTGACCTAAAGCTGCATTCTCTCTAATAACCAGCAGGGGGCGACTCCACCGGCTCCAAACAGAAGTCTATGAGAAAATGAGCCTACTTGTCACTTTATTACCTCAGTAAACACTTTATAATGAGTTTATGGTCTCAGTCACTAGTTTCAAGTCTTCTTCAATATAGCATGATGTTCATTTAGTAAACTATGGTCCCATTTAGAGTAAAATAGATGATAAAGCAGCGTATGCTTTAGGGCACGGCTACGCTGTGATTGACAAGTTGTTACCACGATGACAACGTTGGTTAGGTAACATAACCATGGTGTAACCCCAGATTCACAGAGTGTAGCCGTCGCTATTCTCAGTGTGTTTTCAGCTGAAAGATAATTGTCACATTTTGGTTGAACTAAAAGAGCCTCTAAGGAGTTGGATGTTCAGTTTTTCTGATAAGTACATTTTGTTTGAATGGTTTTAAGCCTGTTTTTTGCTAGCAAAAAATTAGCATTAGCATTATCACAGTTAACCACAGACTGTAAATGCACCATGTTAGCAAAGCTAGCAGCTAGCGTTAGGGTCAGCTCCACCCTCTCATCCAAAAATGGTCATTTCTGGCTCCAAAAATCCAAGATGGCCGCGGTCAAAA
>CM076462.1:29441414-29508914 GCA_038419695.1 Scomberomorus guttatus
TTCTTCTTCTTCTACATCATGTAAATCTGGAAGTTCTATTTATATCCTTAGTTCTCTGGTGCGCCGAATCCTCCACTAACACGCAAAGTACATGTTCACATAAGTATGTGAACAAATATGTGCACAACACAGCCGGTTGTCTATGTGAACGTGTGGTTAAAGAGCGAGTTCATCTCCAGCCAAACACCGAACGGCACCTGGAGCCCCACCTTGTCTGGGCTGCAGGTACCATTGTTGCACTTCATTTTAGTGCAAGTTCATTTTTGAAGTTCTTGGACTGGAGGAACTATTGTTGCACTTTTGTGGCTCCAATTCAAATGTCGCCGAGGGCACCGACACAGTCAGGGCCGACCTTCTGTCACCATCTGCAGCCACACTCGCTCCTCTCCAGCCCCTGCTCACTTCTCCTCAGCCACCTTCTTCCATCCAGCCGCCCAGACCTGCCATCCTCCAGCTGTCCACCAGATGCCCTCAGACCTTCCCTCCTCTATCCATCTACACACCTGTTCACACGTCTCATCAGTCCTGCCTCAGTCATCTGCCTTCCCCTGTATTCCTGCACCAGCTGTGACATCTTCAGCCGCCTGAGGTGACAGAGAGGTTGCTGGGCCTTTTCACCACACGGCCGGCGTGCTCGGGGGTCCGGCTGCCCCCTCTCCTTCCTGTAGTCCACACTCATCCCTCATCCTCACCACCTGACGTCCAGGAAGTCCAGGAGCTCGGTTGGTGTATGATTATGATTATGGTTATTTTGGTGCTGTTTTGTATTTGGTGGGTGAGGGTGGAGGGTCAGGATCATTTCCTCAATTAATCAATTATTCATTTTGTCTATGAAATGTCAGTTATAACATCTCAGAGTGAAAAATGATCAACCCAAACATATTCAGTTTGTCTGACAAAGAAAAGCATCAAATGTTCCCATTTTAGAAGCTAATTTTTGGCATTTTTGCTTAAAATATGACTGAAACAATTATTCGATTATCAAAATAGCTTCCGATAAATTTTGTCAATCAACTAATCGACTGATTTATTAAACATCAACAGTGAAAAAGTCTTCAGGTTTCCTGTTTGTTCGTCCAGAATTCAAACGGATTCAGTTTTCTGTCACGAGACAGAAAAGCAGCAAATCACAGATGACATGTTTACTTTAAAAGATTCATTGATTATTGAAAGAGTTGCAGATTAATTTTCTGTCGATCGACTAATCGTTGCAGCTCTAATGAGCATTTTATTTATTTTATAAATGACAAAGAGGACGAGAAACTACAAACAAGGTGACTCGCTGCTCTCTACGGGTTTAACAGATCAATCCAATTATTGATTATTGAAAAGCCAGATTTAAAGTGTCTCCTGTAACCTGGCGCCTAATCAATCATCGTTTTAGTCTTTTTTTATGGAAAATATTAAACAGCTGCAGGTTTCAGCTTCTGAAATGTGACGATCTGAAGTTTTTCTTTGTCAGATATGATCATAAACTGAATATTGATCAGACAAAATAAGGAAAATTAAAACAGACATTTTTCATTATTTTTACTGACAAAATGACTAATTGATGAATTGAGAAAATGATTTGCAAATGATCAATATAGAGCAGGAACATTAGTAAAGATTTAAATCAGAGCAGCTGCTGTAATGTTCAATAACAAACAAAGTGAAGTCACATGATCGCCAGCAGAGCTCCGCCCACCTCTGACCTGAGCACAGGTGTAATGAAACAAGGACACAACCTGACCTCTGACCTCTGTGAAGGTCACCTGCACACACAAACACACACACACACACATATACACACACACACACACACACACACACACACACACACATATACATACACACACACACACACACACACACACACACATACACACGCACACGCACGGGGGGTGGGGTGGGGGGGTCTTTAGATGATGGTAAACTGTCTGTGATCCAAACAAACCGGAAACCGGACATCCGCGCGACCGAACACCACCACAGACCTGCGCGTGCACGTCGTGTCGCGCCCGCAGCCTCCTCCATCCTCTGTCTCATTTTCATTCAGCAGCACGCACGTCCTCATTCACCTACACGCACACATGCGCGTGCACACGCCCACCCACCCTCGTCCTCTCTCTGTGTGCGTGAGTGCGTATGTGTGTGTGTGTGGCGTGCACGCGCACCGTCAGTCGGACTCTTACCGCAGAAATCTGCAGATTGTCTTCAGATTCTGGAGCCGATTTGTTGCTGCACCGATGATCTCGCAAAACGCCGCGTCACGTCTCGCGAGAGGAAGGGTCAGAGGAGCTGGTCACGTGAACCGACTGTGTTACCTACCAGCATGTGATCAGTGATCAATAACTGACTTATTGACACGTTTTAATGCATTTTAACTTTTAACAAAAACCCAGAACCACAAACTATATCTAACATTATATCATGGAAAATAAATATGATTAAAATATATATGTATTTAAAATATATGAAATAAGTAGCTAATAATAATAATAATAATAATGATAATAATAATAATAATAACAATAATAATAATAATAATAATAATAATGATAATAATAATAATAATAATAATAATGATAATAATAATAATAATAACAATAATAATAATAATAATAATAATAATGATAATAATAATAATAATAATAATAATGATAATAATAATAATAATAACAATAATTATAATAATAATAATAATAATGGTTTATTTGTTAATAGAGTTTATTTTGTTGACCATCAAACAATCTGCTCAGATTCTTGTTATAAAGAGAAAATCATATAAAAACACATAATGGCGTTATAATAAATACTTTGGTGTTATTATTGATTATTGATTGTTTTCATTGGAGGCTGTCAGAAAACATTTTGTCACCTAGTTGTTTATTTTGGATTCAGCTGATATTGTTTATTATAACAGAGTTTCATTTGTTGCCTTTAAATGTTTTTTATATAGTTTATGTAGATTAATTCTGAAATGTCGAGTCAATTTGTCAAAATTGTCTTTAAATGCCAGAAGAAAATGTGATTGGTTCATTTTCATTTTTAAATGCATTAATTGTTTTAAGTGAAGAAGTTTTTACACCAAACATCTTTGTTTTAAAGCTCCTTTGAGCTCATATTAAAAAAATAATTTTATATTAAACGTTTTCAACATTTGGATGATTTAAAGCAAATCGAGTTTCTAAATTGAGTTTCTCGCTTATATATAATCATATATTAATATCAGACATAAGATTTTCCTTATTGTAGTTTTTTGAACTTTGTTTTTCTGTTTGTGTGAAACATGAAAAGGAAACAGAGTGAGAGATCACTGCTGAAAACATGTGTGGTTCCTGAAAATGTGCTGAGAGTGAGACCTCAGTCTGGTTCCTCTGAGTGGACTCAGCCCATCAAGTTACACAGAAATAACACGTGACACTTCCACTTTCAAAATAATCGCCATATTTGACGTTTGATATTTGTCAAATATAAAATTTGAATATTTTTTACAGCTATTATATATATATATATATATATATATATATATATATATATATAAGGATGGTTAACTCACTGAAAATGTAGAACATGTAGTGTTTTATTTTCAAAGGAATTCATTTTTTAAATTGTAATGTGTGCATCTACACTGTTTACTGTCATTATTATAATTATTATATTATATTTAGATATATATACAACATTTAATAAATGCAATCTCATCACCTCCCAATTATAATAAAACATAATTAATTAAAACATGGATTTTAAACCAATTTCACTCACTTACTTACTCTAACGTGTTTCCTGCTGTGAGAAGACACCAGTCACAGAAAATCATCATCATGGGAGAGATTGATTATGAACCACAGTCTCTCCAGGTGTAAAAAACTGAACAGAAATATGTATTTATAATCTGTTGAACCGCAGCGCTGAAACAAGTCACAGGAAAAGCAAATGAATTAGCTGCGAAAAATTTAGGAAATAAAACTTAACTTAAAACTCAAAACTCTGAGAAACAAGATTAAATTTGTCTGCACTGGAAACATATGGAGAGAAACCAACAGCCAGTATTACAGAAACAGCCTACATGAATGAATTTTTTATGTACATATTCATGTTTCAGCAGTTATTTTGTCTTGTGAACTTTATATAAATAGGTTGTTATTATAACCATATAATACATTAATAAATATGTCTGTGTTCAAAGTGTCAAATCTTTTTTTTAGGAAAAATACTTAAACCTGCAGCTTCCTGACATGTTTCAGGCTGTTATAGAGGCCATCAGCTCTCTGTTCATGTTGTGTTTTTAATTGGTGAGAAAACAAACTTTATTTCTGTTTTTCTTTCAGACTTTAAAACATTTAAACCAGCAGCAGAATGAAGAGATTAACTTTATTCTGAAGGCCACCACTTCACCGGAAGTCTTTTATTTTGTGTTGTCGTGATTTCCGCTGTGACGGAGCGGCTGTTTCTGCGGAAGTTGTTTCGTCCTGCAGTAGCAGCAGCAGAAGAAGAAGAAGCAGAAGAAGAAGAAGAAGAAGAAGAAGAAGAAGACGAGGCTTCTCCTGCGTCTCTTCTTCCCGCCGGACCCTCCGCGCTCTCCGCCGCCAGCAGCAGCTCCTCCGCGGGCCTCCGTCTCACGGTGAGTCGGCGGATTTGTGCTCGGCGCTGCGGGCCGCCTGCCCGGGGAGAGTCAGAAAAAAACCCCGCGGCCTGCTGCGCTCCCTGCGAGCTGAATGCGGGTGGCAGTGCGGGGGCGGCGGGCTGTTTGCGGGACAGATATCGCTGCACGGCCGTCAAGCGTACAGCACGTAGAACCTTTACTTCCGGCGACGGTTTTCAAGATAAACGTGACGTGGTAACAAAAACAACGGTTTCTTACGAGCTTCACCTTAAAGTAAACATCTTATCAATTGTGTAAATGATAACAAACTAATGTTTACTCTGCTGTGTGTTACTGAATCACTCACTGAAGCCTCCTGCTCACCTGTTTCATCCCCCGTCAGGTGACACAGTCTTTAGTTTGGAGGGGTACCCACAGTAACGTCCGGTTGGTTTGATGCTAGCAGCTGTTAGCTTGTTAGCTGTAATCTCCATTTTAGCTCGTCCGGCCTCTCCCTGCTCTCTGTCGGCTCTCTGCGGGACTGACAGCCGCTGACTGCGGGAATGTCCGCGGGGGGCCTGCGGGGGGTGCGGGGAGAGTTACAGTTAATACACCTCAGATACTTTACTGCAGTAAAAGTACCAATACAGCAGTGTAAAATACTCCATTACAAGTAAAAATCCTGCATGAAAAATCCTACTACAGTAAAAGTACATAAGTATTATGAGCTTGATGTAGTTAAAGTATTGCAGTAAAAGTACATAAGTATTATGAGCTTGATGTAGTTGAAGTATTGCAGTAAAAGTACATAAGTATTATGAGCTCGATGTAGTTAAAGTATTACAGTAAAAGTACATAAGTATTATGAGCTCGATGTAGTTAAAGTATTGCAGTAAAAGTACATAAGTATTATGAGCTTGATGTAGTTAAAGTATTGCAGTAAAAGTACATAAGTATTATGAGCTTGATGTAGTTAAAGTATTGCAGTAAAAGTACATAAGTATTATGAGCTTGATGTAGTTAAAGTATTGCAGTAAAAGTACATAAGTATTATGAGCTTGATGTAGTTAAAGTATTGCAGTAAAAGTACATAAGTATTATGAGCTTGATGTAGTTAAAGTATTGCAGTAAAAGTAGTGGTTTGGTCCCTCTGACTGATATATTATTATATATGACATCATTAGATTATTAATACTGAAGCATCAGTGTGTAAGCAGCATGTTACTGTTGTAGCTGCTGGAGGTGGAGCTAGTTTCAACTACTTTATATACAGTTAGCTAGTTTAGTCCAGTGGTTCCCAACCTAGGGGTGGGGCCCCTCCAAAGGGTCAGCAGATAAATCTGAGGGGTCGTGAGATGATTAATGGGAGAGGAAAGAAGAAAAAACAAAGTTCTGATACACAAATCTGTTTTCACTTTTTGGACTTTTTCTCTAATCTTTGATTTTTGCTGAAATATTGGATCATTTGAACATTTATTGAAATGAAACCATGTGAGAAGTTTAGAGGGAAAAATCACTATTTGGTGGAGCTGTTAACAACTCATAGACATCTGAAATGTGACCCCGACTACACACTGCTTTTTGTAAGACGTCAAAAGCCAAAAAGGTTGGAAACCACTGGTTTCATCTTTAACAATGTGTTGTATTTTAAAAGCTTGTTATATTATCCATTGTGTCAAATCTTCATCTGAAAAGTAACTAAAGCTGTCAAATAAATGTAGTGGAGTAGAAAGTACAATATTTCCCTCTGAAATGTAGTGGAGTGGAAGTATAAAGTAGCATCACATGGAAATACTCAAGTAAAGTACAAGTACCTCAAAACTGTACTAACATACAGTACTTGAGTAAATGTACTGAGTTACTTTCCATCACTGCAGTCTGACATTGGGGAATAATGTCGGCTGTACATGTTTCATTAGAGCCGGTGCAGTCAAACAACCGTATATATTAAAGGGAAAGTTTTATAAAACAAAAGTGTAAAATCTTGTGGGACAGTTGACTGTTTGCTGTGGTCTCAGTGTTCAGCATCACATCACCTGGCTGCAGTGTTTGCTTCTCATGTCTGAGAATATATTCACACACAGAAGTAAACATCAGTTTCTTTTAAAACATAATTAATCTTCAGACTTCTCTAAACATCTGGGTGAAAAAATATTTGGTCCATTGCACCATAAAGATTTGTAACCTGTTTCCCAAGTTGTGACTCTGTTTCCTGTCCAGGTAGCTCGCACGCCGCTTTCTTGATTAATCGATTAGTTGTCTGGTCCTTAAAATGTCGATCACTGCTCCAAAAGCTCAAAAGATCTTGTTTTGTCCACAACCCAAAAATATTCAGTTTACTGTCAAAGAAGACGAAAGAAACCAGAAAATATTCACATTTAAGAAGCTGGAATCAGAGAATTATGTCAGTTTTTCTTAAAAATGACTCAAAAGGATAAATTGATGATCAACATAGACTCGACTCTAATGGATGGATACAAGCATAGGCAGCACCGAGATTTTCATAAGACAAACTTATTTTAAACCCAACAGCTCGACTGTCTAACAAATACAAAAGTCCTCATCTTGCTAAAATAAGACTCAGTGAACCTTATTCAACTGTGAGCGTTTGAACATGAATGAAAAGCCTGTAAGCTGTGGATGGCAGACTTACTGTAACCTAACACATTATACACATAATTCAAGTTAAAAATGAATCTAATCATTGTTTTTTCCACCACAACAATCAGAATATTACTAATATCTACACCAGGTACGAAACAAAACAGGCATGAAATGAGTCTAAGTGCATATTATTGTATATATATTATTGTATATATTGTATTATTATTGTTGGTTTGTATTCAAATAGAATGAGCAGAAAAATTCATAATAAGAACATTGAGAAAACAATATGAGTTTTAAAATAATAATCCAGGTGTAACTGTTACTTCCCAACAGTGTTAAATCACTCAGCAGGTGTACAGTGGTGAAGGAGGCTCAGCTGCACATTTGTGTTAAATATAATATGCCTAATATCTGATATATAGTGTACAATAAGAACATAATGTGGGAAAAGTGGTAATCTAACAGTAGAATATACATTTTTTTAAATTTTCATGTTCCCAGTATATTGATGTATTTTGATATAAGACTGAAACAGCGTCTCTTGGTTTTAGGCAGCATGAGCTGTACACGATGTACACGAAGCCCTGATTATTATCATCATTCAGCAGCCTGTTAGCGCCCCCTCCTGTCTGGGTTTAGTTATCACAACAGACAGCCGTTACTCAGCCCTCAACAGTGTAACCTAACAAACTGTGTTGCCTGAAGAATTTCCTCTGTCTCATAGAGCTGATTTGGCCTGTTTAATGTCCCTCAGACTGTCCACATACACTGTCCTGGACCGAGCAAATCCATAAAAGTATGAAATTCATCTCCCTGATCCCTTTAATATTTGCGTTATTTTAAACTTTAAAGTCAGTTTGGCAACAAACTCTCCTTTTCTGCTTCTGGACCTCCGTCCTGCATCTTTCCCTGATATAAGCTATAATTAGAGCAGAAACGGCTCCAAACGAACTCTGCAGGACTCATTTAGAGACAAAACAGTGGCTTATATCTGTATGCTACATACATTTTAAAAAACAAACATAAAATATACTTTCCTACCTAAACGCAGGTTGTAGGTCCTCCTCCTCCTCACTCGACAAAAGAAGAAGAAAGCGTATCTGTTCAATCCAGACGGAGCTGAGAGGACAAACTGCCTTCAGCAGGCTGACTGACAGCAGAGTGAACTGTCACACATTCATGTTTCTATGTTTCTGTCACACATTCATGTTGCTGATGCAAAATATTAGCAGGCAAATATTTCGTCACGTCCTCAGTGCGTAAAGGCCTTTAATCAGTCCTGAAGCAGCATCAGCACCACACTTTAAGACTAGCACCTACACTTTTTGGGATCTGCGTTGCTTCCTTTGAGAACCGTTTGTGGCATGCTCCAAGAGGAGGTGTTTAACCCATCTGTCCTTGCGGCTCTCTGAACTGGAGGTTTGAGACTTTGCCCCAGCGCGCTCTCCAGTGCAGCCGTTAACGTGGCCGGCTTCATTAGAGCTGCAGGGCGCGTGTGTCAGGGCTGCTCTTCTGTGACAGAAATGTCTCCAGAATCTCCTGCCATGTCCCTTCCCGAATGTTTCCCATTCCTCCAAGCCTCTGGATGCTGGTCTGAAGAACACTGGAAGCTTGAGCAAGTGTCATATCTGTTTTCTGGAGGCCTGAGATGCAACATGGATGATGTGCAGGGCATGCAAGAGCACAAACACATGCAGCATTCTAGTCTTCCTGCGCTGTGAAGCAGACCTGAAGCCTCTCTAACTCTGAGGTATCAGGACACAAAGCTCAGCAAGAGTGGTCACGATGGGCTTCAAAGAGTTTCTCACAGCTGACACGTTATGCCATCTACAGGCCCATCGTGTGTCACTCAGGGCAGACAGGACCAGAGGAAGGCATGGTGAATTCAGTGTCAGCCAAAAAAGGTCTACAGACTTTCCATGAGACAGAAAAAAACAACTATCCGGTTGAATTTGCAAGCTTCAGTTAATGCCAGCTTTAGGCTGTGTGCCATGCAGTGGATGCAGGGTGATCGTGGTGCATCCTTTGCTGCGAACAGGAAATTTCATGTTCGTTCAGGAACTTTTTAATCTGACCACATATTTCTGCATCAGTCCTTTCAGAGCAGTCAACAGATCCAAAGACACGCTCCTGTATTTCTGTATTATGAGTGTAGCTTTTGCACGCTATATGAAGGAAATGACGCAGGTAGGCTAACATACCATATATCATTATTAAAAATAAATAAATAATATCTTAAAATTAGACTTTTACTGTTTGCCAGTAGTTACTGCCCAAAACAATCCTGATTTTGCTGAAGGTTTTTGAATACAAGTGATGATGCTGAACTGATCTGTCAGTCAGATGACTGGATTTACCTTCTAGCTGATTCCAGCTTCTTAAATATTTTGAATATTTTCTGGTTTCTTTAGTCTCTGTGACAGTAAACTGAATATTTTTGGGTTGTGGACAAAACAAGACGTTTGAGGACGTCAGCTTGGACTTTGGGAAACACTGATTGAGATTTTTCACCTTTTTCTGACATTTTATAGACCAAACAACTAATTGATTAATCCAAAAAATAATCGACAGATTAATCGATAATGAAAATAATTGTTAGTTGCAGCTCTAGAATTATGTAAAATATAAATAAATATGTAAACACAAGAATGAAATTTAACATATTGAAGTTAAACAGATTAAAGGTATCAATAAGTGCTGCTGAATGAACAGTTTAACATTCATACACAGTATATTAACTAAATAGGTTCTTTAACATTGTCTACAGAAGTAGGATTACAGTGAGTGGAAACAGAAGTGCGTCTTCAGAAACAAGTTAAAAACTTCTTTCATTATTCAGCGGACAGAATATTTTTTCATCCAGATGGTCAGAAGACTTTGTGGATTCTGAGAACAGCTGTAAGTGTTTTTTACGGAGGCCACGGAGAAAAAAATAACTAATTCATGCTCTCAGTTTAACAGGTTTCAGCCTCATACAGACACTGTGGATCTCTCTTTATTTGGATCTTAGACTCTGTATGTGGATCCACTTTAATCACAACACTGTTATCTCTGAGATATGTATTCTATGGGATAATGGACCTTTTACTTTTAGGAGGGGAACAGGCTGAATGGTTAAATCAACAGCACTCATTTAAAATCCGTGTGCATTAATTAAATTGAGTAGTTTTTTTCCCGTGTGTCCCCTCCCGGGCTCCGTAGTTTTTAAATGACCTTTTGTTTTCAAACGTCACTGTTTAATGTTCTTTTAGAGAAACAGATGTTTCTTCTCATACATGAGACACAAAGTGCAGCCAGGTGATGTGGTGATAAACAGAGTTGTGTTACTGTCCTATAAACCTTTAACATCGCTCGTTGTTTTAGAGCACCGTTGTTTTCTGGCAGTTTATGGGATTTACAGGATTTTTGCTTAAATGTGATTTAAAAAAAATTGATTGCTGAGGTTCATCTGTTTAATCAATTTAAAAACAGACATTCTCACCTGGTTATTTTAGCTATAAGTGTTTGTTTCTCATTTGAGCAGCCAGATTTAAACTAGTTCAATCACCAACCTCTAACTTTCACGCCGCCTGTTCTGTTATAACTAGTTTAATTTCATTTCATTTATAAGGACGACGCTCATTAATCAACTTTTTTATGAATGTGTCAGATCTGTCAATCAGTCCTGTGGCGAGATGTTCTGAAACTGGTGTAGCAACACGTTAAGAAAGCAGGTTTTACAGATGAGCCTGTATGATCGGGCGTCACATGACCACAGTGTAAACATTCAGGTGTGTCTAAATGCCTTTTTGTCAATCTAGATAAATAATGATTTCCACTTTCCACACAAATTACTTGTCTGTTTTCATAAAGAAAAAACAAAGTTAGATGTACTCAGATTAGACACCAGCAGCCTTTTTAACCCCCTGTAGTCTAGTTTCAAATCAGTCAAATAACACCTGGCTGGCAGTCTTATCATCACCATCATCTGTCGTTTCACCTCGAGCATCCAGAGCTTCAGGCCTTCTTGTCATAGATACTATCTGTGGAACTCTTCAGTAACTCTGTAGAAACAGAAGTAACTCTGGTTTAACTCTGAGGTAGTAAATGTCTTTAAGTTTTATAGTATATAAGTTTGATGAAGCAGCAGCTAAATGACTGAAGTCAGATCTCTTAATTATTCAGGCCTGATCTTGAGGAGTCATGGCAGGACTGAGAGCTGGTTTCGCTGAACACAACCAGCCAAACGTTATGAAATACACTGCAACGCAATAAAAGTTGACCACAGAGAAACCTCACAGCAGAAAGAATGCAGACATTTAATTTCTCTGTTCATGTCTTCCTCTGTTGTCTCCAGGGCGATGGCGAGGCTGAGCCACAGCGATCATGTCCTCCAGCAGCTCAACAACCAGCGGGAGTGGGGATTCCTGTGCGACTGCCTCATCGCCATCGGTGACATCTACTTCAGGGCACACAAGGCCGTCCTTGCGGCTTGCAGCTCATACTTCAGGATGATGTTTATCCGGGACCAGCAGGGGGCGGGGCGGCTGGACCTCAGCAACATGCAGATCAGCGCCGAGTGCTTCGACCTCATTTTGCAGCTCATGTACCTTGGACGCATCGTTGTGGGGAGCTACGAGTTCGATGAGCTCAAGGCCTCCATGGCATACCTGCAGATGTACTACATCCCCGACTCACTGGAGGATCTCAGGGACATCAGGAGCTCCAATCTCACACCGTCCTCTTCGGCCTCCTCGTCCTCCTCATCCAGCTCCTCCACCGGTCCCGCCGGCGGGAAAATGATGTTTGGAGTGCGCATGTACGAGCAGCAGAGGGCTGCTGCACCAGAAGCAGAGCGTTTACCGAAAGCCGTCAGCAGCACCGCCGCACGTCCAGCTGTTCCTGCAACAACCAGCAGGCCAGTGGTGGCAGAGGAGGTGGTGAACACCCCTCTGATCGCGGCACCACCGGTTGTGGACGGAGTAGTCGACCAGCCATGTGACTTGAGAAAGAGATCTGGCGGAAGGAGTTCAACTCTCAAAGACCGTCCTCGGTTCGGCCGCACCTACACCTGTGACGACTGCGGCTTCGTCTTCAGCTGTGAGAAGCTTTTGATCGAACACATCTTGACCTGCACCAACCGGAAGGCCTATCACCCGCCGAGAAGTAACATCGAGGGTGACAATGACTCCAGTAAGGCTGAGAGCTCCGCCTCCGAAAGCATAGAGGAACACAGGGTCATCTGTAAAGGCGAGGAGGACTGGCCCGAGGCCAAGGCAGACTCTGACCTCACCATCAGGTCATCAGCAGCAGGAACAGACGGCGAGCCGACCAGAAGCATCTCCATCAAGACAGAACCAGAAGAAAGCGTGTTCCCTGAGATAGAGGTGGTCCGGGTCGGTGAGCATGCCAGCAGAGACTGTAGCACACGATTCAGTGATGCCACACGAAAAGACTTGCTGAGGGAGAAGATGGGATCGGGCCGCGAGCCAGAGCCTGGCGTCTCGGGTTTAGAGAACAGCAGTGAGCCTTTCGAGGGTCACATGTCCAGCAGCGATGATTCAGGAATCCCAGCAAAGCTCCGGAAGGTCAAAGACGAGAAGCCAGACACCGACTGTTCCCCCTGTGAACTGTGTGGTGCTCTGTTAACGGAGGAGGACAAGTCTGCCCACTACCTGTCCAATCACATGGGCCATATATGCGCCTGTGGGAGGTGCGGCCAAGTGCTGATCAAAGGCCGGCAGCTCCAGGAGCATGCGGAGCGCTGCGGTGAATCTCACGGTGGTGAGTCGGACTCCCACGGGGAGGATGAGGTGTCGCTGCTGGAGGAGCCGCAGGGGATGGAGGAGGGCCTGCTTGAGGCAGCTGACCTGGCCTGTCCTCACTGCGGTCTGCTGTTCCAGAACGAGAGCCTGGCACTGGAGCACGCTTTGGCCTGTCACGACCCAGAGCTGTTCCGCCCGGTGCTGCTGGAAGAAGGCAGTGAACCGGATCACCGCCGCAAGCACTTCTGCAGCATATGTGGCAAAGGCTTCTACCAGCGCTGCCACCTGCGGGAGCACTACACCGTCCATACCAAGGAGAAGCAGTTCACCTGCCAGACCTGCGGGAAGCAGTTCCTGCGTGAGCGCCAACTGCGGCTGCACACCGACATGCACAAAGGCATGGCACGCTACGTCTGCCCCGTCTGCGACCAGGGAACCTTCCTCAAACACGACCACGTTCGACACATGATCTCCCACCTGTCGGCCGGGGAAACCATCTGCCAGGTGTGCTTCCAGATCTTCCCTGGGGGAGAACAGCTGGAGAAACACATGGACGTCCACCTGTACATCTGTGGCGTCTGTGGAGAGAAGTTCCGCCTCCGCAAAGACATGAGGAGCCACTATAACTCCAAGCACACCAAGAGACTATAGGAACGATCCAAACCGTCCTCTGCGTTTATACTAGTTTGTTACTAAAAAAAGCCATAAATGTGAGAACAAATGTATGCACTTGAACACCAAAAAGACAACTTTTTGATCTGCACTTTTAAAGTTTATGCATAACCTAAACGGGCGTTCACACTGCGAGCAGCGTGGCTGATGATTGGTTGTTCTGTTATGACTCATCGTGGGTGGGTCCTCTGATGTAAACTGTATAACAGTCTCCAGCAGCTTTTTGCTTTGATAGGATGACATTAAGTTAACACAGCTCTGAAAAACGTGCATCACGTTTCACAGCTTTCAATCAGGATTTAATGAGACGTTTCCTTCCTGTCGTCTGTCAGATAAAAGTTGGAATCAACTTCTGTCGATGAAAAGTGTAGTAGCCACCCATCACAGCTAATCAGCTAAATAACTAAGATGTAGATTATTACGTAGAATATTTATAAAGAAACTGGGATTTTATAAACATGATATTTACATTTCATGTAATTTAGGACATCAAACTTCAACAGTTATCCATCTTTATTTTTCCGTCTGAAGTGATTCTTTTGTTGCCTAACTGTCCAAAAACCAAGAGAAATAAAGTTTACTCCGAAATGAAACAAGACAATGAGCAGATCCAGAACCAGTTCCCGACTTGTTAACAATGAATATTCTGTTAATCGACAAATCGTTTCAGCGCTAGAATATACCAAAGTCAAATTGGCAGGTGGAGAAAAACTGACTTATGATCAGATGAACTGGATTTAACAGCACTGGACCTTAATGTTTTTTTGGTGTTTTTCTCGACTCTCCTCCAGCCCTCAGGTCAACCGGCCTGTCGAGAAAATTCCCAGCATGCATCTCCACGTGGCTGATTTCCGATTGTGTTGCTCGCAGTGTGAACGCACGGTGAGACCGGCAGAGAACTCCAAATGAAAGCAACATTAGCGTGTCATCAGACTGCTGTTGAAAATGGAGCTACAGGAAAACAACCAAACTCGCTGTGGCTCCAGATGGTTTAAAGACGTCCACACTATACTGTAACTGGAGCGGTGAATGGCAGTGGTTGAAAAGGTGGTTAAAGTCAACAGCAGTGCTTCTATTTGCTCCAAACAACACAGTTTTTTGTTTGTTTGTTTTTTTTTGGAGTGAACTGCCCGTCCAAGTGTCTGTCAGCGTTTCAGAGGGCTGCGGTGCCTCAAGCTTTGGGTCGACGTTTTCTAGCTTTGATGTCAACTTATTTCTCAGAATACTAAAGTCTTTGAAGACAAAACATGTTGAGTTTTTAATGTTCTAGTTAGTGAGCACAGTTGCTGGAGTAAGACTGAGTCCTGCTCTCTGATTCTTTGTTTGATAGCACACTGATTCATACTCTTCTTCCCTTCTCCTTCAGTTATTGTGCGGCTTTACATTCACTGTGTCATGATGACACAACACTCACTGTCCAATATGCTCTGTGATTGGTGCCTTTACTGTAACAGTGATGCGTCTCAGTCTTTTTCCTTCCTGTCTTCTTCACAGTGATGCATGATGGGGGATGGACAGACACAAGTAACAAACTGTTCCACAGATTATAAGAAAAATCCTGCAACAAAACACTAGAAACGGTCCGTCCGATGGAATCGGCTCTGCACCATCATGCTGAACTGAACTGTGCTGTTTTTAATCCTCTGTTACACTTTGACTTCCTCTAATGCCTTATGAGTCATATAAAGATGTTTTCAGTGCAGATGAGCTCCTGTTATTAAGGCTGTAACTTAATATAAAACCACACCACGTGTTCACAACTGACCCAAACCAGTTTATAACCAACCAAACCATTAATAAAAGGCCCTAAACCAGTTACAAATAAGCCAACCCAAACCATTTTAGAATCAGCCTGAACCAGTTTCAAACTAACCATAACTATCATGAAGTTTAGAACAACCGCAAACATTTCAGATCCAGTCTAAACCAGTTTGAAACCAGCATGAATCACAACAAACCTAACTCCGTCCTCAGAACCAATCTAACCAGTTCAGAACTAATAACTCACATACCAGTTATAAAGTTAACTGAACAAGTTTAGAATCAACCCAAACATTTCAGATCCAGTAAAAAAGTTCTGGACAAAACCAGATAAGAGTGACCCTTAACTAGTTTGAAGACCATTGCAAACTCAACCAGCGGAAAAAAGTTCTGAACCGAACCAAACCAGTTCAGACCAACTGAAACCAGTTCAGATGCAGCCTTAGTTCCCAGCTGACCCAAACAAGTTTAGAACTCAAACTAAATGTTTCTGATCCACTTGAAACCGTTATCAGGTCAGAAAAAACACTTGAGAGTGAACATAAACTAGTTGGAAGACCAATGCAAACCAGTTCTGAACCGTTCTCATCAAACCCAAACTAGTTTGAAATCAGCAGAAACTAGTTCAGATCCAACTGCAGTCACATCAGAACAACCCTAAATGGTCCATATTCAGAACTAACCAGTTGAGCATCAACTTCACCAGTCCAAACCATTTTCAGACAAACTGATATCTATGAAGAGACGTAAAGAATTCGTAATGAGCTTCAACACCTTTAGAGTTCAGTGTGTTTATCTGAAAACCTGTTTTCTGTAAAGTCGGTCAGTTGAAGTTTTTACAGACTCAGAAACGCCTCAAAAGAGACAAGACGTCCCTTCACATGACAGTAAATATCACCTTGCTTGCTTTTATCCAGGATTGTTCGGACAATCAGTTTTTTAATGATGTTTCTTTATGTTTGGATTCACACTCAGTTTATTTTAATTTACGTGGAGACAAACTGTGACTTTATTCATGGGCCGAATGCGCCTCTAACCTCCAAAAGTCAACTTCTAAGTTTACTGTAAACTTACACGTGGGTTTGATGCGTGTTAAACGCCACCTGGAACAAACTATATCCAGTTCAAAATCAAACTAAACCAGTTTAAAGCTGAGTGGGGGACTTTTATCTCCCCCTTCTGGCAGTGAGAATAAAGGGGATTTCAGCTGCGATTGCCTGACACAGGCATACAGCAGCTCTCGTGCACCCTGAATGGCCGGCACACAGAGAGGGCCGGTTAATAAAGACACGTTTTGATGGTCCACCAGCCCACCGGGATTTGTCCCAGTATGCCCGATGGCCAGTACACCACTGGCTGTAATCTACTGATGCGGCTGTAAAACGGTGGATAAATAGTTTTGAGCATCACACAACCCCCACGAAATGACTCATTTCACTGTCAGAATTTGATCTATTCAGTCCGATAACATTTGGAAAGTGTAGAAGAGCTCCATGACTAACGGCCAAACAGCCAGCGCGGGAATGTGGCCCCGACATGAGATTCAAAAACTCTGTATACTGTGAAATACACAGAGATTTATCTGGTGGTGATCGGCTTAATCAGCATTGTGTGAACTCGTTTGGCTTGAATGTAACAGACGTTCATTTATTTGTAAAAGCTCCACACTGCAGGTTTAATAAAACCCAGGCTACTTCCATACTGACAGAGGTCAACTCAAAACCAACTAAAACAAATTCAGAACCTGCCAAACCAGACCAGAACTAACTGCAATCAACCTGTTGAAAACTTTGAATCGGTTTATTACCCACCAAAAACAGTTTAATACAAACCAAAACTACTTCAGTCCCACCCAAACCAGTTTAGAAACCCTGTTCAGTACTGACTAAAACCAGTTCAAAAACAACACAGTTCTGAACCAACCCAACCAGGTCAGTACTTCTGAAGCTTTTTCCTAGATACCCAAAACAGTGTAAGACTGGTTTAAACCACTGACTATATAAAGATGGACGACGCGTCTCCACTTCCTGCCGCTGTGCAAAAGTGAAGCCAAAATATCTCCTTTCTGGGAGCGGCCATCTTGTTTGCGTGACGTTATTTGGAGCCCGAGTCTGCGCAGTGGATTCAGGCCTGCACGCCCCCTCAGCCATCCCGCCACCTGACGAAGGTTTGAGAGCGGCTGTCACAGCTGTCAATCATGACGTCACACCCCCTTTTTATATCGTCAAATAACTAATTAAAAACAAACTTATCAGAAAAATGAGCTCCTGGACAAAAAACAACCTAAAATGACAGAAACCATATTTGGGGAAAAATTATTTGTCCTGTACTTTAATTTACTTTAATAAGTCCCGCCCCCTCCATGTTAGTGGACTTATGAGTGACCAGGGGGCGATCCAGATGTTTTGGCTTCACTTTTGAGGAGCTGTCATGACGTCCGTCTTTATATACAGTCAATGGTTTAAATAAGTTAAATACAACCAAGGGTACTTTGATGCAGACTGGACATCACATGAAAAGCAACTCAAACAAATTCAGAACCAGCTCAAGATCACAACTAACTAGAAACAGTTCAGAACCAACCAAAACTAGTTCAGTAAATGACTGAAATCAGAGTCCTACCCACCACAAATGGGTTTTTACTGTACTAAACCCAGTTCAGTCCAGCCCAAACTAGTTTTTGAACCCATTCATCCAGTTCAATACTGACTGGAACCAGTTCAGAAACAAACAATGAGTTCAGAACCGGTCAATACAGTTCTGAACCAACCCAACTAGTTCATCACTGACTAAAATTAGTTTACTACGCACCAAAATAGGTTTAATGCCAACTTATAGTGGTTCAGTCTCGCCCCGACCAGGCAAGAATCCACTGATCCACAGAAAGAAAAGCAGCCCAAGTGAGTTCAGAACTGGATGTTTTTTTTTTCCAGGTCCATGTTTGACCTGTGTCGCCTGCTTCTGCTGGACATTAGATGAGTATCACGCTGACAGTTCTTGTGTGTTTTTGCTGCACTTGCTAAAACGTCTTTGGCACTAGGACCTAGACTTGCTCACGATCGTGTAAAATACCCACAAACTGTTGGGTTTGGGAGGTAAATGTCAGAATGTTCTTTATAAAGTTGAAATGTCACTTTAAATGATGTCAGCCCGTCTTACAGATGCATCCAGCTGTTTGTGTTCAGCTGTTGGTGAGTTAGTTTTGGCCTCAGATGTTTGTTCTGAAGCATCTTCTTCTTCCTCTTCATGTGTTCAGGTGGTTTTGTTGCTCTGAAGCTTTTTCTTGCTGATGTGCAGTTTGTGGAGTTTTGAAAGTTGATGCCCTGATCTGTTGAAATAAACACAAGCCTTAAGCTCTTAATAAACCAAGTGAATTTCTGTTTGTGAAGAACTGTACAGTCTTTTTTTTGCCAGTTATCACCTTTTTGTTGTGTTTGTCTTACAATGCTCTAAAAGCTAATAGTTTATATCCTACAGTGTTTTCCTTTCTGTACGGCAGGTTTTTGGAAATTCGTGGAGCCTCTAAAGGCTTTTTATTTTATTAATCTTATGCACAAATGTTTTTTGTTTTGTTTAAATCACCTGTTTGGACTCTAAAATCTACTTGCAGAGACTAAAATGAAAACGTGAACTGATGATTAGCTATCAGCAGCTTGTTTTGGCAGAAATATAATTTTGTAGTTTTATGCAGATTTCAATTAAATGTATTTGCACTTTGAACTGTGTTACAAGAACAAGATTTTAAACTATTTCAGCTTCACAAATATTAAATGCAACAAACTGAATCAAAAATAGTTCATGGGTAAATTAAAGTTATTTGATTTGGTGTCTGAAATCTCACCAGTAAAGACAAATTAACCTCCCAAATCAACAAACAGGAACTCAGCAGCTTCTATTGTGTTTCCTCCGAGGTTTAGAACTACATTTAGTAAAGTGCCGTGGTAGGTTTTTAACTACAATAAAGTTTTTAAAATCAGCTCCACCAGAAGTTAAACTGCTGCTTACATGTGAAAACATCAATAACGATAACATGTCACTCTGATTGGAGCCTCTCTGCATCATGTTTACTTTAACAGTAAAACTGTGAATATCCTTTTTTACCTCGTGAATCTGAGAATTTCCATCAACTGGAAAACAAGAATCAAGAATCCATTAATTATCTCTTCATCAGTTTATAGGTACAGTAATCAGTTATTCAAGTGATGGCTACAGTGCTAATCTATATTTATCAATTGATGACATTAACTATATACCAGCAGACTGTGGCTGTAATCCCACCTGTGATTGGCTGTTTAGTCGGACGTATGACTAATAATTTTCCACACTGCTTATTTGAAGGCTGCTATTAAAGTGTGTTATATGAAGTTACTGAGGTAACTATCAATGTTAAAGTGAATTATCATTCTAAGATATCTATATCTTATATTTTTAGATACTTCCCCTCCACTACATTTATTTCACAGCTACTAAACAGTTTATACAATATTCATTGTTATATTTTAGACTATTATATACCGTGTTCAGCCTGTAGTTCACTGCTTGTCCACATGAGGGGGCTCTAACACTGTCAAACTGATGGATTTGATGACGTTCAACACTGTAGCCCAACCTGTGATCCTAAAGTAAACCAAAATTAGGCCCCGCCCACCTCTGCCATTGGAATCGCATGATTGGACACTGTTGTCACTCACACATTGATTGACAGGTCTGATCTGACAAGCCCAGTTTTTTGCAGCTGTTGGCCAGATGCTGAGATAACCTCCACCTGTGCTTCTGTGTTCAGACCTTTTCTAGATAAATGTCCCTGTAAACATGACAGAGAGCCAGAAAACCAGGACGTCATTCATCATTCTGACTCTGTGATTCTGTGAAAAAAGCTGATTTAGGTTAAAAACTTAAAATGAAACATCATGAGAATTAAAATACCTGCTTGGTCTTTGTTACAGTTTCTAAAGGACGAGTTCACAGTTTGTTGTGTGTGTGTGTGTGTGTGTGTGTGAAGAACAGATAGCAACGGTGTGTGAAGGCGTCCTGCAGACGTTATCGTATCTTCACTCTCAGGGCGTCATCCACAGCGACTCCATCCTGCTGACACTGGACGGGAGGGTAACACACACACACACACACACACACACACACATTCACACATTTTAAAGGACAGATTCACACTTTGTCAAGTTTGTCTTAAAACAACAGTCAGGAGCCCAAATGAACAGTGAAACCTGTTTTTCTAGATATCTTTCACCGTTACAGTCTTTTTAGTGCCAAAGTCCCTCTTTTTGTTACTATACTTCCACCACAGCTCAACAGGGAAACACTGTCCGAGGAAACACAAAGAGGGAATTTGATGCTAAAAAGACTGTAAAGGATTTGAAATTTCTGTTTCTACACGAGGCATTAACCACGCCGACACACCTTCACAGGGACTGTTGGGCTAAAAATAAAACAGTGTTTCAGGAGATGATGGATGATCTAATCCTCCTCCTGACGGGATTAAAACGAGGTGAGCTGCAATCAGCCGGAAACCTCGTTAAGCTGATGGAGCGACCTGTGCGTCCCTCCAGAGACGGCCGATGACCCTCAGCTTCACATCACTCAATCAATCAATCAGAGATCTGGCATGGACCTGAAACTGGATCAGATGGAAACAGATGATCCAGAAATCAGCTTCATTCATACCAAACTTCCTTCATTTTCTATTTGATTTATTTACTGATATGACTGAGTGAACTGCACCTGAACCGTTTGTTCACAGCTCCTCACAGTCACAGATTAAAGTCAGCAGTCCACCAGATTAAAATTTAATGGATTATTGAATAATAAAAGTGCTGGTGACTGTTAGGACACTAAATCTCTTCAGCTGATGGTTCCTCTGAGGAAACTGACTCTGTAAGCAGGTCTGAATGTTGTGAAATGGTTTCTATGCTGGTGCCAAATCAATAACCTGAGCATCAACACATTTTACTGCAGTGTGTATCACAGTTTAATGTCTGAACAGCTGCAAAAAATACAATTATGGAAAAAGTAACAATGGATTTAACTGAGGGAATATCTGAGTAAACAAGTGTCTGCAACAGTTGAGTCAGAGTTCATAAAATAGTTTCATCATTCTGTTAATTTGTACCCACATGACATTCGGAGCCTAAGCAAGAGAGAATTTAAACATCACAGATTCCTTAAAGCTGCAGTCAGACATTCAGTTTGTCACAGCCAATCAGCAGCTGCCACATCTTGAAGCTGAAGCACCTTAAAGTGCCGCTAGCTGCTCCAACTGACTCCCATTCAAAAAGCCTCAACTTCTCTCTAGAAATACTGAGTCAATCATTGTTTTCAATGAATCATTCTGGTCTCAGTCTCTAAATTCAGACCCTCTAATAAGTGTGCTGGTGGTCATTTAGGAAATTATTGCTCCATTAATAAGATTTGAAAACTTATAGTAGCTTTGATTTCTGCTGTGTGGGCTTTGATTGACAGCTGTGATTGACAGTTGGTTCACCTGCTGCTCTCCCGACTAATGTTGCAGTATTTCACTAAGTTTAAAGGACCAGTGTGTAGGAGAACCTACGGTGGTGGCAAAAGTTGTGAAACATGTGAAAGTCCCTCTCTAGAACCAGTGTTTGGTTTGTCTGTTCTGGGCTACTGTAGAAACATGGCGGTGCAACATGGAAGAGGACCTGCTCCCTCTGTAGGTAACAAAAACACATGATTCTTATTTTCAGGTGATTATAAACTAAAACATACTTATGAATATTATATTCCATCTCTGCCAAGTCCGTTCAGCTAGATGCCACTAAGTCTTACAGGCAACACCCCACACTCAACTCTGGGCCTCAAACCAGGTGACGTCACATCTCACTTGGTCCATCTGTATATACAGGATACAGGATGCTCCCAGCCCAACAGGGGCAACTGTTCTGGTCACCTGACAAGTCTCAGTCCAGAAGTCATTGGTGTTTTCACCTTGTTGTTGTCCAGCCATCTGTTTTCTAACCTTATTATACTTCAGCACTGGATTCACACTAACAGACAGACAAGCATCCACACCTGAGGACAGGTTGGATCAGGGGTCAAATACATGATACAGGTGGATTTAAGTTTCTAAAACTCCACAAGTCTGTACATGAACAGCATTTCTGTATTAATGGGAGACGTGACACCTTTGTTGTGTAACTGAGTCCTTAAACGTGAGTTCTTCACTGTATTCATCTGTATTTTTAAATGATACCCAGCCCTAGTGATATGTGATATTTGGCTATACAAATAAAACTGACTTGACTTCACAAGGTGGAGACAGACACACCTGCAGCTGCAGGAGGTAAGGAGGGAATCTACATCACAATCCTACACCTTTTGTTTAGAATATTGTTAAGAAATATTCTGTACTCTACAAAATGTACAAAACTCTGGGGGGCTTCACTGCATACCACGTAAACTCCTATTCCTGCCCAACAAGTCGTTCAAATTAAAGGACAAAATCTGTTGTTGGTCTATGAACCCTGATCAGCAGTTTAAGTTAACTTCATGGTTTGGATTAAAATGAGTACTTCATTAAGGTCAGGGGACCTTTGTCCCTTTTTTCACTGTTGTAAATTTTGAAAATACACATTGTAACTGTTGGAAAGGCTGCTGGTTGTTACGGCAGTGTTCCCTTGTGGCGGAGGTGCACAGCGGTGCCACTGAGTACGTGAAAAGGTGCCGTTATTTGTAACTAGACTAAGCAAGAGGCACCGTCAGAATTAGAGGGAAGTAGAAGTAGTTATTAAGAACTGAACAGGACGTCTAGTGAGCCTTTCACAGCATATATAGTTCATTCACTAATGCTGTTAGCTTCTTTCATATCTGCTAAGCTAAGTGGCTCAGTAATGCTAATGCTAGCTGCTGTTACCTGTTGCTAGACTGTTAGAGTTTGACATTGTTGGTAATTGAGTAAAGGAGAGGGAGTCTGTCTGTATTCTTACGGTATGATTTCTTTATGGTGTGAATTTGTAACTAGTTTATTACCTTTACTGTTCATGTGTGGATCAGGCTTATAAAGCATATGTGCCATAGCAGTAATTTGGACATAGATAATTTAAGTTAAGTATATTGTGTTGCCTGATTCTTATTATGTTTGGCACTTTGTATCTGTTTTTGTTTTGCATGAGAGATGAGCATGAGAAGCAGTAACGAAGAGTTTACTCCATCTGAGCATCCTGTGTTCTGACCGACACCCCAAAGGGAACTTCACTATCACCCAACCAACACCTACACAGTCCAAAGTGAATACCTATTCAATAAGAACAAAAGGTATGAAATAAAATCACTGTATTAGTTTACAGTCAGATAGGCCAAACGTTATCTGTAGAGGCTTTTTGAATGATGTTTTACATTTGTTTAACTGATTTACATTGTTCTTCGTTCCTGTCAGGTACCGTGGTTCTGGTATGATGGTACTGTAGATTTTGTTGGTCTGTGCTGTCCTTCTTTTGTACCCTGGTAACCAGTTTTAGGTGTTTTCCTCCCTTCTTTTCTCAGTCACCAGGGTTGTAATGGTGGAATAAATGTGATCACATCTTCATGAAAAGGTTTCCCTCTTGGTACATTCAAGGACATCTGAGAATGTGGTCAAATGTTCTGCTGTCAGATAGTCTAAGAATATAAACTGAACTAAAGTTTAGGACTATATTTTAACTGTAATGTAAATTGAATCTATTTGGTGTTTTAGTCCCAGTTTGGTCAGATATTCTCAGAGAGTCTCCTGAATTACAAATATCTTAATTTATACAACAAGTTATACAAAAATCAACCTTTAACTGCATCCCATCATTAGTTACATGGCAAGAATCTGAAGCTCTCTGATTGGATGGTTCTTACAACAAAGCTCTCTGGGATTCGTAGTTGACTTCTCTACTAAACTTGTCTGTGACTCATGAGTCATGTTTGTACTGCTAGTTTAACCCGGAGAGTGTGACATCTATCAAATGGTTAAAATTCTTCAGCCCAGTTGCCACTTTTTTGCAAACCACGGATACGTTCACGTTTCAATTCAATATGTTTAATACATAGCATATCAACATTTCTACAATACATATCATAGGGAAAGCAATGTAGTTCAGATGACATCTATCAGATCACTTCCATGTTGGCAGGGACAGGTTGGCTGGTTGGCTAGAAAGTTAGATGCATGAAAAGCATCAAAGAAGCAGAGACCACTGTTTGCTTCCCATTTCAACTGACAAAACCAGGTTTTTTTAGCAAAATGTGGGGACAGTTGCAGCTGTATTTTAACCCAAACCGTGATCTTTTCTTTTCTAACCCTAACCAAGTGTTTTTTGTGCCTAAACCTGACTAGACCTTAACACAGTGTTGTCACGCCATAAAGCATCATTATTCAACTAATAATGGACATTTAATGAAGTGTTAAATGACACATGGTATCCGTGGTTTGCAGAATCATACAATGCCAGTGTTTTATTCTGGCAATTGGGTTAAAATTATCCTCCTTCAGAGAGGCAAATACAGAAGTCAAGACTGAACTCTGGTTAATAATTCTTTTTTCAGTTGGACAAATCAACAGAAGATCAAAGGTGATAAAAGGGAAAAACATTTTGGCTGTTTGTAAGAACCAAAGTCCAAAAAACTTTGCTGTATTGTTCAAACAGAGACTGACTTCAGTCTGTCCAGGCCTCAGAGGTCATGTGAGCTCTCATGAATACCCCCAACATCTGGATCTGTGAGTTCACGGTCCTCTGGTTGTCTTCGGGTCAACATGATGTCTGGTTGGTTTCTTGTATTGGTGGTCTGCGGTCTGGTTGGGGTTCAGGCTCATATTTGGATGGACCTAACTGAAGATGGTCTGAGTTCATATCCTGAGAAAACAACACCAGGAGGAAATGAAGATGGTGGGATACTAAATCCTGAGAGAACCACACCAGCACCGGCAGAAGATGTGCGAGTCCTCCTGCAGCAGCTGACAGCCAGAGTGGAGAAACTGGAGAGAGAGTGTGAGGACAGAGGTCCGTCTGTTGAACTCTATGTACTCTTTTACTTACATGACACTTTGCCTGTCAGTGTTGTGATCTGCTGTCCAAAGTTTAACTGAAACAAAAATGATTCCGCGTTAGAGGATGTGGTGGTGTCATTATAAATTAAATCTGAAGGGTTTATCTGAGCTCCTCAGACCAGCACTCATCAACTCATTTGGTCATAAACCAAAGATGATGGCACCAGATGAAAAGTCAGAAGATCAAAGTTATTACAATTCATCCTGAGGGGAACATGAATGTGTGAAACTAATTTCACAGCAATCCATCAAATAGTTGTTGAGATATTTCAGTTTGAAACAAAGTAGTGGACCAACAGATCGGCATCCACAGAGCCGCGCTGCTAGCATGGCTAAAATGCAGGAGCCACATTAAGACTGCTATCATTACTATGATGTCCTATTTACTTTATGTTTCCAGTTGTGCATATTCCCCCCAAAATTACAGTTAATCAAATTACCACAAACTAATTGCTATACAGTAAATTTGGGACTTTATTGGGACTCCTGAAGGTCTTGGGTCCCAGACATGTTGCTGTAAAAGTTTAAAAGAAACAGCCACAGGAACATCTCCAAACAACCCCTGTACACTATAGCTAACATGCAGCCTGGTGAACTGTATCTAGACTCTCTGTGAGCTGAATGCTAACATTTGCATTTTAAGATACCTACAGTTAGCATATCACAATGACCATCTCAACAACTTAAGGTGGCTGTGCTCCTGTATATTATGTTAGAATACTGGCAAGGTCATGCTATTGTTAGCACAGTATGTTCTAATGTTAATGTGCGCAACATTGAGCTTGTTAGCATATTAGGCTATACATTTGTTTGTTAACATGCAAACATTGGAAATTGACATTAGCATATAATGGTTATAATGCTATCATGAACTATAATGTTATCTTATATAAACTATATACTGTAAATGCCCAATTCTATACTATATTGTAGCCTATATAGAGTAGTGTCACCTTCATGATCAACATGTAGTCACAGAAGAGTATTCCTATAATATTCCTATGATCATTCAGTATCATCTGCCCCCCCCCCCCCCCCCCCCCCCCCCCACACACACACACACACACACACACACACACACACACACACACAGTAAAAACATAGGCTTACACAAAATATGTTTTTAGCCTAATAGCAGTTCTATAAAACCGATAATGGTAAAGATGTAAGTAAAGAAGAGTTTATTTTTCTGGTGTTAGTGTAGCTGTAGACTTTCAGTTCGTCATATTTAATGAAAACCGTCTGTGTCTCTCTGCAGGTAAATCTCAGGTAGCATTCTCAGCCTCACTCTTCACCGGTGAACAGTGGACTAATCACGGGCCTTTTAATACCGACACCACGCTGGTGTTTAAGAAGGTGACGACAAACATCGGCAACGCATACAACCCCACAACAGGTAGGACTCACCTGTTCAGGTTCAGGACATCAGCAGTCAGCCGGGAGGATAACGTGCAGGAAGAACATCATTAAACACTGGTTTATCTGACAAGATTGGTCTGTTTTTTAAAAATGAAGGACTTCATCAATGTCTGCCACAACGTCTTTGTTTAGACGACCACTGGGGGGCGCCGAAGTCAGAGATCTTAAACTGACACATAAGAGCTTTAATATCAGAATGTGGACAGTTTTTCTTACAATTCTGGGATTAATCAGAAATACATGTTTTTATATTTGTACAGTATTTGTGGTAATAAAACTCTGGCATGGTGTTGGCCCTGAACTGAATATTTTAAGTCCTGAACTGAATTCCTTCTCTTACCTTTTACAACAGGACAGCTGACATATCAAGCTGATTGTCCCTGTTCTCGATCTGCAGGCATCTTCTCTGTTCCCAAGAAGGGACTCTACTACATCCGGTTCACCGGCTGTGTGGGAAACTCGGGGTCCCTGAACGCAGCTCTGATGAAGAACGGTGAGAACATGTTCGCCATCTACAACACGGTGGGCTCCCACAGCAGTGGCTCCAACGGCATGACGCTGGTCCTGGAGCAAGGGGACCAGCTGTGGGTCGTCCTCTGGCCCGAACATAGCATCTTCGACCAGAGCCGGCTCAGCACCTTCAGCGGCTTCCTCGTCTTCCCCATGTAGATGTAGGAATTGTTTTGAAATTCTGAGCAGGAAACAACAGCTTTTCCTACCGTCGGTCTGAGATGCTCAGAGAAATAAAACCTGCCTGTAACCTCTACTGTCAGAGGGTCTTGTTTTACTGACTGAAGGTATACGTGATATCGATCTTTGACTGAACAGTGTAACGACTCCTTTATCTCGACAATAGACTCTTCATATTACAACAGTTTTGGTATTGTCTTATGAAATTTGGTGCAAATCCACCACTGTAGTGTGGTGCTATCAAACATTTTGTAATATATTCATATTTTTGCTACAGATCAACAACATTTTCCAAATGACACCAAATTTGGTGTGCACACCCAGCGTGTACTCCAAATATTCCAAACCAAATTTGATGTATATCTGACTGTGTGTCACATTTTTAAAATGTAATACTTCATATTATTTGGCTCACATGCTGCCATTTAGCAGCCACCCAGGTGCTTCTCAGTATACCTGCTTGCAAGTCTAGTTCTGTGTTTTTGTCCATGAACATTTAGTCACATTTCTGTGTTTGGTTATCACTAAACATGTGAGTCACGTTTCCTTTCATCCAGCGAACTTCCCCACAGGCTGATCTGTTCTGATGTTATGACCTCAGAGTCTTAAATCCTATCTGGAGTTTGGATGATTTGTAAAATAATCAGCAGGAATGTGAAGTAAACATTGTTTGAAGTTAACGGTGTAATAAGAGCTGCAGTAATGAGACCAAACCGCAGACTCTCCCTTCCTGTGTTCATCAAACAGGAAGTTTTTATCAAACATCAGTTTCCTGTCAGACATTCAGATTCAGACAGAAACTGATGTGAGAGCTGCTGGAGGACAGACGAGTCCAGAGGAGACGGACTCTGCTGGATCACCAGCCGGGTTTTAATGTCACAGGATCCCCACAGCCACAGAAATCTGGGAGCACACTTTCAAAAACTGCTCAAAATTCTCTTATTTTAAAACTTGAAGGTAAAATTAATGCTAATTCACTCTGATTTGGGATTAATAATTGGATGATAACATAGTTAAGTGTTTTAAATGATTTTTGTGTGGTTTGGGTCAGTTTTAAGGGATAAAACCTGTAAATAATGACTTAATTGAAGCCCTTTTTGTACATTTTAAGGTTATTTTATAAAATGAGAAGATTGTTTAATTTTTTTATTTAGTAATTTTGAAGGTTAAAATAACAAAATAAAACATTTAGGCAGCAACACAAAACAAATAGAACAGAAATAATAACTGTTCGATGTTCGACATGGATGTAGGATGAAGTCCTAAACCTTTTTTATACTTTATCAATCTAATCATAGCCAAAAACATTCAAAACAACAAGAGAATAAAGATAACTAGCAAAGAAACAATAACAACAAACAAAAACAACACAAGTCAAAAAGACTCACTGTACCAATAATGTTCCTTTATGTTTATGTCATCAGAACTAAAGCCAGCTGAGAGGAAACGATCACAATAAATAAAATACAAAAGATCCTGTTTATTAAAGAAATACATGTTTTACTTTTGGGCTTTGAAGACCTCAGTATTTCTTAAATCTTATGAGAAATACTCAAAATACCTAAATGAACAGTAATACTGCACACATGGACTAAATAAACACAGAGTAATGATCTACAGTGAGAAGTGATGATATATATGTATGTATTATATATATATATATATATATATATATATATATATATATATATATATATATATATATATATATATATATATACACATTCAGTGAGTAAAGTAAAATAAAATAACTCTTATGTTTCTTCAGAGTAACAAATATCCAGAACAACAAAGATATATTTGGACAGAGTCTCTGGTATCCCGGTAATAATCCGTCACTTTTCCTGAGTAACGATGTCCACACCGTCACTGAGCTCCTCCATCCCGGCCCCGGAGGAGTCCGCCTCCGTCCACCGGACATCAGCCTCCGGCTCCCGGCCCGCCGCGGCCCGGTGGGTCGGCAGGTTGGACGGATCCTCCGCGGTCACAGCGGGCGGCTCGGCGGTGGTCAGAGCCGAGGAGGTGAAGCCCTGCCCGGCCTGAGGCGGGTCCGCAGGCCCGGTGGAGGGGGCTTCCAGAGACCCGGTACTGTCAACAGCTTTACTAATATTAATTAAAGTATTACTGGACTTTTCAGGATTAATTGTGTCTTTATAGATTTTAATATTAATAGAATCATTATTGCTGACTTTGGTTTGCATATTCATAGTTTTATTATTACAAGAATCACATTTACACGTATTTAGATTATTTCTGTGACCAGCTGTAATATAAGTATCAATAATATTTATTTCAGTCCTGGAGGTCGTGCCCCCCGGGTCCCCGGTGGTCCCGGTCCCGGCAGTGGGTCTCCAGATGAGGCTGTAGTAAACAGCCAGGATGACGGCCGCCAGAGACACGGACAGGACGTACGCCACCACGGTGGCCAGTCTCACCCACTTCTTGTTGGACTTGGCCACCCATTTCGCCTTCTTCTCCCCGGTGTAGGTGGCCGGTTTGCCTCGCTCCGCCGGGCCGAAGCCGGGGGTCCAGTTTCGCGGGTCCCTCATGGTGGTCCGGCTGCAGAAGGCGGCGCGAGTGTCAGTCAGAGCCGGGAAGGAGGGTCTGCAGGCGGGCAGAGATCCGTCAGCCTCCCGGTCCCTCCATCACCCTCATGTGGACGCGAAGCTGGACTCATCTGGTTTATATAGTCCCACTGAGTCTACACGGACCGGAAGCTCCCCAACTGCGTGTTCCTTCAAGATAAAAACTATACTTATATTTATTAATTTATTAAAACAACATAGGAGCTTGTTTGGATCACTGACAGACTCTGTGTGTTTTTTATGTAAATCATAAATCAATGAATAAACTACATGTAGTTTTGTTCAAATGTTCTTTTTTCCCAGAAAGTTTTAAACCTGATTTATTGCCGACAGAGTTCAGTTTAAAAACTCACATTTTTGTAAAACAGACAGCAGCTCAGTTTGTTTTATGAAGCTTTTTCATCCTGTCAGTGTTTATTAAGTTTAGTTTATTTATACTGTTTTTATCACCTTGTGAAGCACTTTGTTAAAATAGTTTTGAAAAGTGCTGTATAAATAAAGTTTTATTATTATTATTATTATTATTATCTTGTATTTTTTGTTTTACTTTATTTATTTATTTATATTATTATACTGCATATGTATAGACATGTTTATATTTATTACATTATTATTATAAATGAAGAGAAACAGACAAAACTTCTCGGTGCTCAGCAGAATTTTATTTTTCTACAGATTAATGACATTGTTTAATAATCTTTTAATAATGCAGCTCCTCCAGGTGTTCATGATGTCACAGTTTGATATTGATCATGTGATTTTATAATATTTGGTATTGATCTTCCTTCCAAACAGGAAACTTGTGGAACAACTGAAGGAGAAAGCTGAATAATGTTGGTTTTGGCAGATGTGATCTTTGGATGTTTTGGAATCTGTCAGAGTGTATCTCTGCTGAACATTTCTTGTCCCCAATTTTAAATGACTATTGATTAATAGTTAGCACTAAAATTATTGTTAATGATATTGAAATAACTTGCTGCACACAGGTTCCACACCGGCTTTGGTAACAATCATCCCTCCAATCACCAGGAACAGAAACACCTGTCAATCAAAACAGATTCACACACTGTCAGCTCAGTGATGAGGAGACAGAAAACATCGACAAATATACAGACTTCTATTTGTCATAAAGCGGTATCAATAAACCAGACTGAGACTGTACTAAAAAGTTAGAGGATCAAAGTTATTACAATTCATCCTGAGGGGAACATGAACGTCTGAACCAGATTTCACAGTAATCCATCCAATAGTTGTTGAGATATTTCAGTCTGAATCAAAATGTTGGACCAACATTCAAACATTTCCATCCACAGAGCCGTGCTGAGTCTGGCTATCAATCATCATGATGTAAACAACACAACACATTGGATGGATATTCCTAAATATATCTTTACTGTTGGGTTAAACCTTTATAACTTTTGGGGGTTTTTTGAGAATATTTCTGCAATGACCCCTAAACTTAAAATATATTTAGACTCATGTTGTTTGCTGTTCTGCTCTGTGGTGCCTTAATGTCAGACTGAATATTAATCAACACACCTGTGATTTTGACGCTCTGGGATCTCCTCACTCATCCAGGCCCTTCTTGGACGACCCGTCCCTGGTCTTCGCTCTCAGCTTGTTCACCTGCGACTCGGCGATATCAGCCCTCTCCTCGGCCTCCTCCAGCTCGTGCTGCAGCTTGCGGAGTTTGGCCATGTTATTGTTTGCTGCCTCCTCGGCCTCCTCAGCCGCATGCTTGTAGGACTTGACCTTCAGTTGCAGTTTGTCCACCAAGTCCTGGAGACGAGCCATGTTCTTGCGGTCTTCCTCAGTCTGGTAGGTGAGCTCCTTGATGCGGCGTTCATACTTGCGAACCCCTTTGATGGACTCTGTTCCTCTCCTCTGCTCCGCCTCTAGCTCGTTCTCCAGCTCTTTGATGCGAGCCTCCAGTTTCTGGAGCTGCTTCTTGCCGCCCTTCATGGCGATCTGCTCAGCCTCATCCAGGCGGTGCTGCAGGTCTTTGATGGTCTGCTCCATGTTCTTCTTCATGCGTTCCAGATGGGCACAGGTGTCCTGTTCCTTCTTCAGCTCCTCAGCCATCATGGCTGCATCTGTGATGGCCTTCTTTGCCTTCTCCTCAGCATTGCGGTTCTCCTGAATGGCCTCCTCCATCTCATTCTGCAGGTGGAGGAGGTCTGTTTCATGCTTTTTCTTCTGGTTAATCAGGCTGGTGTTCTGGGAGTGCAGGAGCTGCATGCGCTCTGTCGCATCAGTCAGCTCCTGTTCGGCAAGCTTCCGACTTCTATCTGTCTGCTCAAGGGCGGCCCTTACTTCCTCCAGCTCCGCCTGGATCAAGTTGTTTCGGCGCTCCAGGAGAGCAATATTTTCTCTCAGGTCATCATTGCCATGCTGAGTGTCATCCAGCTGCAGCTGAGTGTCCTTCAGGAATGCCTGGAGGCTCTTGAGCTGTTTCTGGGCATCAGCTGCCTGCCTGTTAGCTTGGCTGAGCTGAATCTCCATCTCATTGAGGTCACCTTCCATCTTCTTCTTTACTCTCAGGGCTTCATTGCGGCTTCTGGTCTCAGACTCCAGAGACGACTGAAGCGACTCAAGCATCCGTTGGTAGTTTCTTTTGGCCTGCTCCATTTCCTCTTCTTTCTCCGCCAGCTTCCGCTCCATGTCGGCCTTCATTTGGTTGAACTCCAGCTGACCTCGGAGGATCTTGCTCTCTTCGTGCTCCAGGGAACCTTCAGCCTCCTCTAGTGCAGACTGGAGCTCGGCCTTTTCTTGCTCAAGCTGCTTCCGAATCTTCTCCAGTTCATGAGCGCTCCTGCCGCCCTCCCCAAGCTGGTCGGTGAGGTCCGAGATCTCCTCTTGTAGGTTCTTGTTCTCTCTCTTCATTGTCTCCAGTTGATCCAGACATTCCTCATAGGCGTTCCTCAGTTTGAAGAGTTCAGTGCTCAGAGATCGAGCCTCCTTCTGGGAGGCCTCCAGCTCACATTGTGACTCCTCAAACTTCTGCTTCCACTCTGCCATGACTTTATCAAACGCTCTTTGCTTTTTGTCCAGTGCTGCAGAGGCTGCATTGGATCTCTCAAGGTCCAGCATCAGGTCTTCGATCTCATTCTGGAGGCGGTGTTTGGTTTTCTCGAGGGATGAACACTTTGCGTTCACTACCTCGATGGCCTCCTCTGCCTCCTGCAATCTCTGAACCAGCTTCTTCTTTGCTTCTTCCAGCTCCTCTGCTCTCTGGATTCCATCTGTTTCATATTTGGTCCTCCATGCTGAGACCTCGGTGTTGGATTTGGACAGAGCTCTCTGCAGCTCAGCCTTGGCTTCCTGCTCCTCTTCAAACTGTTCTCGGAGCAGATCACAGTCATGACGAGCAGACTGCACAGCGTGGGCGAGGGCATTCTTTGCCTTGACTTCCTCTTCCAGTTGTCTGCGTAGATCTTCAACCTGCTGGTTGTATGAGTTCTTCCCTCTGGTCAGCTGTGATATCAGACACTCCTTCTCCTCCAGCTGCCGGCCAAACTCACCATTCTCAGTGAGCAGCTTGGCCCTCTGGGTAGTCAGATCATTGGTGGTCCGTTGAGCCTCCTCATATTTACTCTTGTACTCATTCATGTTGTCTTCCATTGTTCGGCACATCTTCTCGATGTTTGACTTGTTCTTCACCACACTCTCCATATTAGAGGATAAGTCATCCAGCTCCAGCTTCAGCTCACTCTTTTCCTTCTCCAGCTTCTGCTTCACACGCTGCAGGTTGTCGATCTGTTCGCCCAGTTCAGCGACGCTGTCGGCATGTTTCTTCCTCAGGGAGGCAGCGGTGGCCTCATGTTGGAGGGTGGATTCTTCCAGCTCCCTGCGCAGCTTCTGATATTCAGCATCTCTCTTCTTATTCAGCTCCACCTGAGTTGAAGTGGCTCCACCTGCTTCCTCCAGGCGCTCACTGATGTCTTCCAGCTCACGTGAAAGATCGGAGCGCTGCTTCTCAACTTTAGCTCGGACTGCACGCTCAGCATCCAGCTCCTCCTCCAGCTCCTCAATCCTTGCCTGGTTTTCTTTCAGTTTCTTCTGAAGCTGAACTGAAGCAACCTGCTCGTCTTCCAGTCTTGAATTTATTTGGGCAACCTCAAAGTCTTTTTTCTTGAGTTTTTCCTCCAGCTGCTGCTTGTCATTTTCTAAATCCATCAAACTCTCCTGGGTCAATTTCAGGTCTCCCTCAAGCTTTCTCTTTGAGCGCTCCAGGTCCATACGGACTTTTTTCTCTTGCTCCAATGAGCCCTCCAGGTCATCCACCTGCTGCTCTAGCTTAGCTTTGGCTTTGGTCAAACTGTTGGCTTTGTCTTCTTCACTCTGAAGGTCATCCAGTGTCTGCTGGTGAGCCTCCTGCAGTGCCTTTTTCTCTTTTGTCAGCTTCATGATGTTCTCATCCTGTGAAGCCATCTCTTCCATGAGGTTTTTCACTTTATTTTCTGTGGCATGTTTTTCTTTCTCAACCTTGGCTAACGTCAGCTCGAGATCATCTATGTCTTTCTTTAACTCTGAGCACTCATCTTCAAGCTTCCGTTTCTTAGCTGTGAGGTCTGCATTCAGCTCCTCTTCATCTTCCAGTCTTTCTGTCATCTCTTTCAGCTTGGCCTCCAGTTGAATCTTGCTCTTTATGAGTTGTTCACAACGTTCTTCAGCATCTGTTAACGTGTCCTGTTCA
This sequence comes from Scomberomorus guttatus, assembly GCA_038419695.1. Taxonomy (NCBI): domain Eukaryota; kingdom Metazoa; phylum Chordata; class Actinopteri; order Scombriformes; family Scombridae; genus Scomberomorus; species Scomberomorus guttatus. The sequence continues at coordinate 29,476,201 of CM076462.1, forward strand.
GACTGAATTTGCAGAATCATATCGTTCTTCTCTTGGAGAAGAGTCACCATTTTCTCCTCTAGTTCCTTTCGTCTTGCTTCAGATTTCTCCAGAGCTTCCTTCAGTTTGTTGAATTCATCTTTTATGTTGGCCATTTCCTTCTCAGACTCAGCACTCTTCAACAGGGGTTTGATCTTGAAGAAGAGCTTCATCCAGGGCCAGTTCTTTACTCCCAGGAAAGAACGAAGGTTCCACTGGATGACCATCAGAGCATCTCTGCGTTCCACGAGCTTAGCAAATTGCGCCCTCATGAGGAGCGCCCGGGCGTTGGCCTGGATCCTGGTGATGATTCGAGAGAGTTGCTCATCGCGCATCTCCTCCAGTGTCCCCAGCAGGCCTGCTTTAAAGAAGACCTTGGTGTGGCCAAACTTGTACTGCGTGTGGTCGATGTCTAGAGATCCCAGCAACTTCTCAGCACTCTTCTTGCAGTCAATAAACTGACCCTCAGGGATGGCAGAGGCATTCAGGATTCTGTACCGCTGTTTGAAGTCTCCATAGAGCACCCTGTTTGGGAAACCCTTCCTGCAGATTCGGATGCCTTCCAGGACACCATTACAGCGTAACTGGTGCATCACCAGACAATTGTCCATGACTCCTGGAGTTTTCCTCTCATTAGGAATCAGACATCGAACAAAGTGGGGATGTGTAGTCTTCAGGTTGTTCATCAGCTTGTTCAGGTTTTCTCTGTGAAGTGCAGACACTGTCTGGAATGAGGAGCCTTTCTTCTTGGCTCCTTTGCTGCTTCCCTTGTCACCACCATCAGCTCCTGAATAGCTTGAAAACAGCAGACTGAGGAGCTTAAGAGAGGATTTCTGGTAAAGACCAACCACAGTTTCATTCAGGGGGTCTTTGTTTTTGACCAGCCAGCCGCCGATGTTGTAGTCTACGGTCCCAGCATAGTGAACCAGGGCAAAATGAGCCTCTGCTTTCCCCTTTGCTGCCCTTGGCTTCTCAAACATTTTGTTCTTGCCCAGATGATTATCATAGAGCTTGGACTTGAAGGTCTGGTCACTGGCTTTGGGAAACATGCATTCTTCTTCCAGAATCGACAGGATCCCCAGAGGTTTTTCAATGAGATCAATGCAAGCTTGCAAGTCCATCCCAAAGTCGATGAACTCCCAGTCAATGCCCTCTTTCTTGTACTCTTCTTGCTCCAGAACGAACATGTGATGATTGAAAAACTGTTGCAGTTTCTCGTTGGTGTAGTTAATGCACAGCTGCTCAAAGGTGTTGAAATCAAAGATCTCAAATCCGGCAATATCCAGAACTCCTATGAAGTACTGCCGGTGCTGTTTGGTGTCCAGTGACTGGTTGATTCTCACCACCATCCAGTTAAACATCTTTTCATACACTGACTTAGCCAGAGCTCCGATGGAGTAGTAGACTTGGTCCACACTCTGGCCTTTGGTGACATACTCGTTTCCTACCTTGACTCTGGGATGGCACAGCCCTTTGATGAGGTCGGCGGAGTTCAGGCCCATCAGGTAAGCTGACTTATCAGCAGCCTCAGTCCCATCAGGCTCGGCCTGCTCCTCACGCTGCTTCTGCTTGAACTTCATGTTGCCGTAGTGCATGATGGCGCCAGTCAGTTTATAGACACCCATCTTCTCCTCTGGAGTAAAGCCGAGCACATCGAAGGCGCTGTCAGTGGCCATTAGCTCCTCTGAGTCATTGATGGAGGCGACTGTTACCTCTCCTTGGGAGATGTAGGAGTAGTCATACGGGTTGTTGGTGATTAACAGCATGTCCAGCAGCTCTGGCTTCTGATTGGACAGGATCTGGTAGAAGATGTGGTAGTTCCTCTCGGCCTTGAGCTGAAAGGTGACACGAGACTTCTCCAGCAGGTACGTCTCGATGTCTGCAGATGACAGCTTGCCGCTGTTTCCAAAGTGAATTCGGATGAATTTTCCAAAACGAGATGAGTTGTCGTTTCTCAATGTTTTGGCGTTTCCAAAGGCCTCCAGTGCCGGGTTCGCCTGGATGATTTGATCTTCCAGAGTTCCCTTGCTGGTGTCTCTTTTGCATCCGCTGACGGCAGCGATGCTGGCAAAGTACTGGATAACTCTCTTGGTGTTCACAGTCTTCCCAGCACCGGATTCTCCGGTGATGAGGACAGACTGGTTCTCCCTGTCAGTCAGCATGTACTGGTAGGCATTATCAGAGATGGAGAAGATGTGAGGGGGAGCTTCGGATCTCTTCTTCCCCCTGTAGGCTGCCACCACCTCGGAGTCATACACAGGAAGCCACTTGTAGGGGTTGACGGTAACGCAGAAGAGCCCAGAGTAGGTGTAGATCATCCAGGCAGCGTAACGCTCTTTGAGGTTAAACAGCACAGCTGGCTCGTGGAGGAAAGTGAACATCGCCATGTCTTCAATTTTATCAAATTTGGGCGGGTTCTGTTGGTGGACGTCTGTCTCCTTCACAGTTACTGTTGTTCCATCCTCCTTCTTCACAGTCACCATCCCTCCATCTTTGCTCTGGACTTGTCCCTTCATATACTCCACCTTGTCATCTACCACGAAGCATTCAATCTTGATATCAAAAGGTCTGGTCTGAGCCTCCAGACGCTCCTTGTCCGACTTTCTCAGGTAAGGAGCTGCCTTCCCAAACTCGGCCATCAGAGAGTCACCCATGGTTGAGCGCTGAGGTCCTCGGCAGTCAGAAGAGAGATCCGGCTGAAAGAAAGAGTCTTTTTCCTGCTGATGTAGAACTGCAGACTCTCCACAGCAGGCAGACGATTATAAAGACTCCCAGTGGACCAAATTAGGAGATAACTGCTGAAAAGAAAAAAAGTCAACGCTAAATTTGTCCCGGCATGTGAACGCACCACCAGGGCAGATTCAGGACCTTTGGCTGTTAGAGTCCATTTTAGGAAAAGCAGAGTTTCACTGCTTATCTGTCCGCTGATAGAGATTCCTGACACCTCTCCATTTAGACTCTTCTCATGTACTTATACTCTGTTTCTTCCAGTGTCATCATTCGCCTGCAGCTGTTTAAGACCCATTTAAAACCTTTTAAAAGTTAAACATTATTTACATAAAACAATGACTTCCCTCCCATTTGTCACTAGTTTTGAGGTCACTAAAAAACATCTTCATATTCGCTTCCTGTTGGTGCAGAAAAACTTCAACAATCATTAAATAGTTCCTGATTTAAATTTAATGGTCCATTTATTGTGATTACTTTCAAACAAATGCAAATATAAGAACTTGTTTATATGTATGTGCACATTAATGGCAGTAGTAATATCATTACAACAAGCTTTAATATTTGACTTCACATCCCACTGATCTGCTTTTAATCGTCACTACTGAACCCTCCACTATCTTCATCTGTACTGCAAAAATCTTCATCACAACCAGATATTTAGCCCAAATTTATTTCCTTAAAACCAGCAAAAGAAAGAAAGAAAACAATATTTAACCTGTTTCTAAAATACAATGAGTCCCTGACATAAAGGGCAGTTTATCTTACATCATTGTCTGACCTGCTTTTACTTTTACTTTTAAAGTTAAATAGAGGTTGAATCACTTATACAGAGTCATTGCTTTTGTCAGGGTTTCTGTCCTTTGTTGGCTTTTTTATTTAAATTCAAACTTAATTTCTGATCTGTTTTTTGTTTCTTTGTGTCCTTTTGTTTCTGTGTTACATACAGTATACGGTACATGTTCATACATGCCACAAACTCATCTTTCATAATTATCTATAATACCTGATGATGATTTTATATAATACACATATTTATATCTTTTTATGTTTAAATGAATTATTCTCCAGCAGTGGCTCCAAACTTTCTTTAACTCCTCACAAGTTTATTTTAAATTCTAAAGATCCCAAAGTTTTCAAAAATATCACAAACGTTTCCATGTGAATTTTGGGTCAAAGTGTGTCCAATAAGTGGAATATTGAGCAGATGGCGTCTGTGGTTTGAATGTTTCAGACTCTGATATGAAAAGTGTCGTCTGACTGACTGAAGTGTTTTTGTCTCTTTATCTGAACTCATCATTTCAGCCTCCAAACAGAGAACAGACGTCTGAGCTGATATCTCATGTGGACCAGACTCCAGGTGATTAATACTCACATTAATGTTCACCTGCTTTATTATCTACAAATATAAGTTTTCATTTTGTTTTGCACTTTAGGGGTAACAGATTATTGACATCTTCTGTCTGACAGGAGGTGTTTGTGGGGGTTTATTCTTTGTTTTGAACTGATCTGCAGGTACAGAAAGTGTTTTACTGACCAAAAACAACAAATATTATCATTAATAGAGCTGAAATTAAGGGAACTATGTCTAAATACACCATATGTCCAGAAAACAGACAGAACATTAACTCTCAACTATTTTGATAATTACCTTATATGAAAATGAACTGAATGTATAAAGAAATAAATAAAACAAGACATTTAAAAATGTCACATTGTGTTTTAAAATATTATGATTTCAGTATTTCCTGATGTTTTATAGAGCACACAATGCATTGATCTACCAATAAAATAATCAGCAGATTTATTGATAATTAAAATAATTGTCAGCTTTGGATCTAGAGGAAGAAAATTTTCAGGATCACAATGTAGATAAGTTATTTGAACCTTTAATGTTTTTATCCTGTTTCAGGCTTCAGTTTTCTTTTGTTTTGTTGGTTTTATGTTTCTGGTTTGAATCTGTGGTTTTGTTTGTTTGTTTGTTTGTTTGTTTTCTTGGTGAATATGTGGGAAAGCAGGTAATGTGTAAGTTGTTTTATGACAAAATAAAACTAAAACAAAAGTACACTGAAGTATATACAGACCTGCTGTCCACATACTTTTGGCCAGTTGATACATCTAGGTTTGTGTCAGACGAGTAGCTACGAGGGATCAATATTTAACGGGATGAACGTGTTGACGCAAAACATTTTTTCTTCTTTAACACGTTTTTGTAAACAAACTAAGTGCTGACTCATTATTTTGGGTTCCTAGTTATCAATTTGCAAAAAATCATAATAAATTAGACTTTATCAAAATTATTTTTCAGTGTTTAGCTTTTGTGAGTCAAACTACATGTTAGCAGCTTAATACTTTTTTCAGTTTTTTCCCCCAAAATATCTTCCAAACTGCACCCCCCCCCCCCCCCCCCCCGTAAAAGGTCCTAAGAATGAAACGTTACTCATTTCCAGGAAATAGTGTTACTGAGACATCGATCAATAGTAAACATATTATTGCTGACATTTCCGTTTCTAAAATTGAGTATTTCCATGAAATAATAAGTTTTCTGATTCTGATACATGTAATGTTGTTCCAGTATTATATCAGAGACACTTTCTACTTTTTTTTAGGTGTCTTCAATGAAAATACAGCAATAATCAGATAAATCCAGAGTGAATTGATAATATTGGTCATAATGATGTCAACAGAGACTTTAAACACAATAACAGTCGAGAATATTAACAAACTTCACTTCTGTCCAAACTCTGAACAGGAAATAGTCAGTTGTGTTGTCTTTGAATAAAAGTCAGTTTGATCTGTTTCATTAAAACACAGACTGAACAGCAGATTATATGACTTTATTTATTCTTTTTAAAATGCTTCATTTTCATGTAATATGTCACATGTTTTATTTCTTGAGTTTCACACATTGCTCTCGTTCCACAAACACAGATATTTAACTTAAATATGTCTTTTTAAAATGTCTGCAGGTGTTAAAAGTTGACTTTTATTATAAATAGACATTTTAACTGTTGAAAAATACTTTTTTTTGTTGTTTTTGACCAAAGAAACTAAGAAATGCAAAAAAAATTCCTATTTTTTTTGTTGAGGCCATTAAAGAAATAAAGTTCTGATATGTTTATTGTAATTTAAGTGAACTGAGCCTTTAAGTATTCATGTCTTCTAACACAGTTTTTCAGTTGAATTCTACGTATTTAGTTTGAAACCAGTAGTTTGTTTCTGTCGCTGAAGGTTTGAAGCTGCATGTTCAGACTCTGTTCACACTGACACTCATTAAAATAGCAGCTGATTATCTTCATGTTATCAGAGAGCAGACGACACAGTGAGCTCCTCGTCCTCCTGCTCGTCTGATAAACAGAAACAGACGGAGACACTGACAGCAGCTGCAGAGACACAACGGCATGAAAATATAATATATAACATTTAACAGCAAGTACACAAACTCCTGAGTAGTACTCCTTTACTGCAGTAAAAGTACCAATCGATGTAGTTAAAGTATTGCAGTAAAAGTACATAAGTATTATGAGCTTGATGTAGTTAAAGTATTGCAGTAAAAGTACATAAGTATTATGAGCTTGATGTAGTTAAAGTATTGCAGTAAAAGTACATAAGTATTATGAGCTCGATGTAGTTAAAGTATTGCAGTAAAAGTACATAAGTATTATGAGCTCGATGTAGTTAAAGTATTGCAGTAAAAGTACATAAGTATTATGAGCTTGATGTAGTTAAAGTATTGCAGTAAAAGTACATAAGTATTATGAGCTCGATGTAGTTAAAGTATTGCAGTAAAAGTACATAAGTATTATGAGCTTGATGTAGTTAAAGTATTGCAGTAAAAGTACATAAGTATTATGAGCTTGATGTAGTTAAAGTATTGCAGTAAAAGTAGTGGTTTGGTCCCTCTGACTGATATATTATTATATATGACATCATTAGATTATTAATACTGAAGCATCAGTGTGTAAGCAGCATGTTACTGTTGTAGCTGCTGGAGGTGGAGCTAGTTTCAACTACTTTATATACAGTTAGCTAGTTTAGTCCAGTGGTTCCCAACCTAGGGGTGGGGCCCCTCCAAAGGGTCAGCAGATAAATCTGAGGGGTCGTGAGATGATTAATGGGAGAGGAAAGAAGAAAAAACAAAGTTCTGATACACAAATCTGTTTTCAGTTTTTGGACTTTTTCTCTAATCTTTGATTTTTGCTGAAATATTGGATCATTTGAACATTTATTGAAATGAAACCATGTGAGAAGTTTAGAGGGAAAAATCACTATTTGGTGGAGCTGTTAACAACTCATAGACATCTGAAATGTGACCCCGACTACACACTGCTTTTTGTAAGACGTCAAAAGACAAAAAGGTTGGAAACCACTGGTTTCATCTTTAACAATGTGTTGTATTTTAAAAGCTTGTTATATTATCCATTGTGTCAAATCTTCATCTGAAAAGTAACTAAAGTACAATAGAAAAATTAACGAGCACCTCCTCTGATTGGCTGGAGGTGTGGCCCTCACCTTCACCCCCAGCCAATCAGAATAGGACCTAATGAATGCAGCAGCATGTTTTCCTGCAGTAATGTCTGCAGCTGCAGGTGTGAGACAGTATACAGCGTTTATGAAGCAGAGTCTGATCCTGAATGAAGGAAGAAGCTGCTGCTGCACAGCTGAGACTCAGCAGGATGTTTCAGGACGGTGACATCGTGTCCAAGTTTCCTCACAAAGTCTGTTTTTCAAACGTAGCCGAAGGTGGCTAGCTTAGCTTTAGCACACTTACAGTGTGCTGCTTTGGTCGTCATCCAGCTGTGATGCAAACTGTGACTACAGAAGTTACGTTCGCACTCAGCGTGTCGCTGGGCGGCGGCGGCTCCTGCTAAAGCTTCCTGCTGATCTGATTTGACTTCCTGGTGTGACGTAGTAACAAGTACCGCCTCAACACCGCTCAGTCTGCAGCCGCCAATTTCAACATTTCAGTTAACTTAAACAGAGTGAGGAGATGGAAGAGAGTCATTTTACAGCACAGGAGGCCCCAGTTCAGTCTGTGTGACTCATTTTGTAATGTGTCTTTGAGTATCTTGAAATGTGCTCTATAAAGAAAATGCATCATTATTATTCAGTGTTCACAATAAAAGACTTAAAAATGACCAAAAACATAAAAACCTTCAGTTTTTGTGGATCATTAATCTGCACTGATTTCTAAGAGCATCTGAAGTTATGATGCTTTTTAGCTTTTTAGCTAAAAATCATCCATCATTTTCCAAACATGTTCCAGTTTCTAGGATGATTTCCTTCCTGTCAGACAACAGAAATAATCCATCCAAAACTCTCTGATATCATAAAAGAAACATATTTAAACATTAGCACCAAAGAGTTAATTATGACAGTTAGTCTCTTGATGTATTTAATAATTGATACGATGAACCAGGAACTTCATTGATGTGTTGTTTTTCACAGATTTTTTGAGCCTGTCATGTTTTTCCTCAAATAAGAAACAGAAAGTTTTTATTACATCAAGAACTCTGATATTTACAGACTTTAACAGAACAAATCATCTGTAAAACTTATAATTCATTACTTCCAGGAAATATAAAAAGGTCGTTTAAAATGGACTCACAGGAGTGTTTGAAATGTAAAAAGTTATCATGGTTCATTTAAGTGTTTAATGAGCAAATATAAAAATAATGTGCAGAATGAGATTTTGTTTTTGTTTTTTTGCTTTTACTGTTTAACTCAGTTTGTGTATCAAGCTGCAGCTGCAGAGACGTTTTAATGTTTCTGTTTTATTGGGAATTTTAAAACCTGATTTAACTCAGCTGCTGCTGGACTGATGGAATAAAAATACAATCTGATATAAAAAGAGAGAAACACGAGTCAACAGTGACATTTTAAAATCCCTTCAGTTTTATTAATATTTTAATACAAAATAAAAACATGTAACTCACGTGTGCAAAGTCACATTCTGAGTGAAAATGTGCAAAAATAAATCTTTAGTTTACAAAAGGATCAACAAGGAAAAGTCCAACAGAAGAGGCGTTTTATCATCATCATCAGCACAGGAGCATCATGGGAAGATAATCTGTGCGTCTATTTCACGACGACAACATGCAAACTGGATTCATGAGATTTTTAACAGGAGAGAAGAGAAGGTTCATGAAATTCAGCTACTAACATGGTAACAAAGGAAAACTAGAGCTGCAACCATCAGCTGATTAATCAGTATTCATAATTAATTCATTGTTTAAAGTAGAAACATCTGTTTGTTTCTGGCTGCTAGCTTAGCTTAGCAGTGACAGTGAGGCTTGTAGGGAACCAATCTAAATACTGATGATGTCATCATCCTGTAGCCATTAAACTGTGCAACAACATTTACTTCATAATGATGAGTTAAAGCAAAAAAAGTATCTATTTCCACTTTAGGTCATTTTTCTTTATGAACTGAATATCTTTGGTTTCACACTGTTGGACGGACAAAACGAGACGTCTGAAGACGTTTAATTAACTGAGAAAATCTGCAGATGAAAACAGTTGCAGCTGTCGTCAAAACTCCAGATACTAAAGTTTATGTTTATACTGGTTGTACTGGTTTTCATAATTACATATGTTCTTTTCAATAAAGTTGTTCTTAACACTATATGTTTGAATCTTTTTTAACAGGAGAATTCATCCAAAAACAGATTTAAATAAACAGTCCAGGATTTAATCTCCATGTTGGTTTTTGACTGTCAGAGTTTAATTTATTAAAGTCGTTATTAGAAACTGAAATGTTCTTTTTTCATTAATCACTGTACTAAAATGAAATGTCAGAATAATAATAAAAACCTCCAACCTGTCTGTGGAACACAGAGCAGGAGGTCAAAGGGCAAACAGGAAGCAGCATAAACCTTTACCTGAACAGGTGACCTGACAGGAAGTAATGAACAAAACTGTCAAAAGAAGATGCAGGAAGTGAGCGTGCAGGTAAACATCTCTGATCACTTCCTCCCTTCTGACATCACTTCCTCCCCTCTGTGACATCAGCAGCTTCAGGGGGAACACACCTCAAAGGTGGTCTCAGGTGTGTTCAGGTGGTCTCAGGTGTGTTCAGGTGTGTTCAGGTGGTCTCAGGTGTGTTCAGGTGTGTTCAGGTGTGTTCAGGTGGTCTCAGGTGTGTTCAGGTGTGTTCAAGTGGTTTTAGGTGGTCTCAGGTGTGTTCAGGTGGTCTCAGGTGTGTTCAGGTGGTCTCAGGTGTATTCAGGTGTATTTAGGTGTGTTCAGGTGGTCTCAGGTGTGTTCAGGTGTATTCAGGTCTGTTCAGGTGTATTCAGGTGTATTCAGGTGTATTCAGGTGTATTTAGGTGTGTTCAGGTGGTCTCAGGTGTGTTCAGGTGTATTCAGGTGTATTCAGGTGTATTTAGGTGTGTTCAGGTGGTCTCAGGTGTGTTCAGGTGTATTCAGGTGTGTTCAGGTGTGTTCAGGTGTGTTCAGGTGGTCTCAGGTGTGTTCAGGTGTGTTCAGGTGGTCTCAGGTGTGTTCAGCAGAGTGACATGCGTTTGCGGTATTGCTCCACCAGCGGCACCAGGCAGCGCGGCGAGGTGGCCTGCAGCAGGAACGGGTGCTCCAGCAGGTCGCCGGCACTGCAGCGCTGCTGCGTGTCGCGGGTCAACATGCAGTCCAGGAAGTCCTTCAGCACCGGAGACACCTGAGCACAGAGAGCATGACATCATCAACCTCAACACAGCTGATCATGACATCATCAACCACAAGCTAACACAGCTGAGCGTGACATCATCAGACCCAGACTGATCAGGGCCCAGCAGCCACTTTGGTTTCGTACCTTATTGTTTATCTCTGTAAAACTTGTTTTGTTTACGTAAACGTTTGTTTTCTGTAAGCTCTTACGTGGACTTCCTCCTTGTCACATTACTGAGCCAGTTTGTGACAAATGGAGGCTGGTTGGGTTGAGTTGGACCCTCGATGTTACTCACAAACCTGGTTGGTGACCAGTTCATGAATGCTCAACTGAGTTTGGGTGCTTTAAGCAGCGTTGTTAGTGCGTTGGGTATTCAGTCGTGCTTTTCAGATGTTTCGGAGCACCACACCAGGTTTCTGTCTGTTTAGACTTTTATGAAGTCACTTTAAGTTTGTCCCCAATTCGTTTGAAAAACCATTTGTTTAGAAGTTGTGGTAAGTACTGGTGCACATTATCAGTGATTCCCACATATCTATAGTATATCTACATATATATCTATATATCTACAGTATATGTGCATACAGTAGGGTCAAAAAGCCCCAGTCTCAGACTTTTGGACCCTACTGTGTATATATATGTATATGTACATACATTATATCTACGTTTAGTTGTGATGGTTGGGGTAAGAGATAAATGCATTATGTCAGTGTCTTCACAGCTATAGAAAGACAAACCCTCTGGATGTTCTTCACACTCGGTGCTGGTTCGTCTCTCAGCTTCTTCATGGCGGTGATCGGTGTGTCGCTGAAATACGGCGGCTCTCCATCCACCATCTCCACCACCATGATGCCCAGAGACCAGACATCCACCTGAAGGGAACAGGAAACAGTCAGGTAGGTGTCACACCTGAGCTGTAATTACATCCCAGTGACTCCATGTGTTGAAGGTTTGTGAGACTGTTACAGCTGTGGCTGTTTGCAGATTGAACACAGACTCAGGATGTGGATGTGTTTGTTTCCTCGTTGTTACCTCGGTCCCGTACGCTGTTTTGGAGATCACCTCCGGAGCCATCCAGTACGGCGTCCCGACTAGAGACTTCCTCTTTGGGATGTCTTTACTGATCTGAGCACAGAAACCAAAGTCTGACAGTTTGATCTGCAGCAGGAGAGAAGAAGAGACGGTTTTTATCATTAAGCTTTCTTGTAATCTTATTTTAATCTGGCATATTAACATGTATATATACAGTACGTCCCTGTGCATGTATGTACAGTATGTGCTGTACATGTTTATATATGTGGGAATGTATATATACATATATATGTGTGTATTTGGGTATTTAGTTTTGTCCTTTGTTGTTACTATTCAAGGTATATTTTATTTTTTATTCTTATGGTTTGTGCCTTGTCTTTCTATCTTTGTGATGATTTTACCATCATTGTGAGGACATTTCTGAATTGTTCGTTCCTCATATCTTCATGAGGGTGTTTGAGGGTTCAGACTTGGTTTTAAGGTTCCGGTTAGAATCCGGTTTAGAGATTAGGAAATGCATTATGTCAATGATGGTCCTCACAACAATACAAGTGTGTGTTGTACATGTTGACATTGTGGGGACAAAAAACAAGTCTCCATCATATAACGCATAAACGTTTAGGGTGAAGACTTGGTATAAGGTTAGAACAGGGTTAGTTTAACGGTTCCCAGTGTGTTAAACAGCAGTCAGGTGTCCATATGAACAGTGAAAGAGGTTTTCCTCGCTGTAATCATTCCTCCTGTTCATACTGGATATTAAAAGATCCCCTTCAAATGTGCTTTAATGGAAGTGATGGAGGCCAAAATCCACAGTGTGTCCACACAGTCATTTAAAAGTAGATGTGAAGCTTATATGAGGCTTCAGCAGTCTGAGTTAGTCATATCAAGTGGATATCTGCCACATTTACAGTCTTTTTAGCATCAAATTCCCTCTTTGTGTTTCCTCGGACAGTGTTTCCCTGTTGAGCTGTGGTGGAAGTATAGTAACAAAAAGAGGGACTTTGGCACTAAAAAGACTGTAACGTTGAAAGATATCTACTTGATTTGACTCATTTGGACGCTGAAGCTTCATATTAGCTTCAGATAAACTTTGAAATCCATGTTTGCACAGAAGGAGGACTGTGGATTTTGTCCCCCATCACTTCCATTGTAAGTGCATTATGAAGGGATCTTCTAATGGTCAGTATGAACAGGAGGAATGATTACAGCAAGAAAAACAGGTTTCACTCTTCATTTGGGCTCCTGACTTGACAAAGTGTGAATCTGTCCTTTAAAGTGTGTGACTGTGTGTGTGTGTGTGTGTGTGTGTGTTACCCTCCCGTCCAGTGTCAGCAGGATGGAGTCGCTCTTGACGTCTCTGTGGATGACGCCCTGAGAGTGAAGATACGATAACGCCTGCAGGACGCCTTCACACACCGTTGCTATCTGTTCTTCATTCAGCCTGACACACACACGCACACACACGCACACACACACACACGCACACACACACACAGTATTAAACCACACACTACTCTGAGGTGAACAAGTGTGTGTGTGTGTGTGTGTGTGTGTGTGCGTGTGTACGTGTGTGTGTGTGTGTGTGTGTGTGACGTCTTCCTGCTCACCTGGTTTCACTGACGATGTTGGTGAGAGCGCCGCCCTGCAGGTACTCCATGATGACCCAGAGCTCCTCCTCCACCAGAGCGCTGCGGTACATCTGTACAACGTTCTCGTGCCGGTAGTCCCTCATGATCACCACCTGACATCACACAACAGGTGACATCACATAACACGCGACAGGTGAAGCTGCTGATGTCACTGCGGCAGGTAACAGAAGGTGTCAGATAGTTTGTCTCTGTGTTTGAGTGATAAATTACTGAAACAATCAAATGATAAAATCAAATCATTTTTAATTGTGAGTTTAAAATTTTATCCAAAATGTCAAAAAGTGTTCAGTCAAAGCTCAGGGTTTGTTTCCCCTGAAGTCGTCTTCTCAGGCTCCACCAATCAAATCTCACCTTCTACCTGAACACAACCACCTGCTTCCTCAGACTAACCATCTGATTTGTTACAGAGCTCCCATCCTGATAAGCTGCTGAGTTTTTAACCAACTGCATCCTGGGAACATGAAACAGGAAGCCCCACCCCCCCCCCCTCCACGCCACCTTTACCTCGTTGAAGAGTAGCTCTCTGCGCTGTTGTTTCCTCACATCCATCATCTTCACAGCCACCTGCCGCCCGCTGAGCTTCTCTCTGGCGATGCACACCACGCCCGTCGAGCCCTCACCGATCTTCACAAAGTTCTCCAGTGTCACCCGCGGGTCCCCCGGGTCCACCACCATCTGCAGCGCCTCCTTGAACTGATCATGACTCACTTTCGGAGGGCCGCCGTCAGGTGCTGTCACAGGGGTGGTCTGCTGCTGGGGGGTCTGGGGGGAGGAGGGGCAGCGTCCCGGGGAGCCAGTGGGGGAGGGGCGGGGCTGGTTCAGGAGCATCGGGGTTTTAGGAGAAAGTCCGATGTTGAAGCTGGAGGAGGGGCGAAGCGGGCGCTGAGGCAACCCTCTACCTGTGAGGGGGCTGCTGGTGCTGTTAGGGGGGGGCAGCAGGGAGGAGGAGGAGGTCACCTAGGGGAGAAGAAGGAGAAAAAAAATATCTGCAGTTTGAGGACTTAGACGTGTCGTGCTGCTCAGAAAACATCAACATCTGATTTTTGGTGGATTTGAAAAATTAAGCTCAATATTTTCTACTTTTGTAGAGGAGCAGCACAGATCAACAGGAAGCTGATGTTATTTATATTTATAGTTGTGCAAACTGTAAAAAAAGGCTAATTAATCAATTTCCTGCTCCTCCTCTCATATTCAGAAAGACTCATTTATATATTTAAAGTACAATAAACATGAATGAATCCACATGTTGAATATCAGATCGAAAAGTTCTTAAAATGTCCTGAAATCTTGGAACAAACTAGCTCAGATCAATAAATTATTGTGTCATCTGCATAGTAACATTTCCATCAGGAAACTGAACAAAAGTATTGATATAAATACAGAACAGCAGTGGTGTGAGGACAGATCCATGAGGAACTCCTGGAGGAAACCAGAGATAGATAGAACGTGTTAATCAGAGATCTTTGGAGCTGCTTGTTGGTGGATGTTGTTACCTTCAGACAGCCAGGCTAGCTGTTCCACCTGTTTCTAGTCTTTATGCTAAGCTAAGCTAACTGCCTTTAGCTTCATATTTAGACATGAGGGAGGAATCAATCTGAACACCTGACTCTCAGGTAGAAAGAGAACACCTGATTAAAAAGGTTTAATACTAAATGTGTAGCTGTTCCTTTAGAGGACGGGTCTCACCTTGAGGTCGTAGGAGGAATGAGGCCTTCTGGGAGTTTGTGTGGAGGAGGACAGCAGGTCGGGCAGCTGGTTCACAGGTGTTTTGGGTCTCAGGTGAGGTCTGCAGTTAGTCTCCAGAGTCTGCAGGTTGTAGTGGCAGGAAGTCGGCCTCTGTCTACTCACCCCACCTGTCTGTCCACGCCCATCTCTCAGCCCCACCCCCTCGCTGCGAGCGTATTGTCCACCTGTCCTCTGAGGCGTGGGGGGCGTGGTCTCAGTCAGAGTCCCCACCTCGCAGGTGGACTTTGCTCGTGGCAGAGCTCCGTTCAGTTTGGGGCTGCCGCCTTCACCGCACACCTGTCGGATCCTGTCCTGCCAGTAGGTGGAGTTCCCGTCGTTCTTCCCGTCACCACAGCAACTGAGCTCCTTGTACTGGTATGACTCGTCCTCCACCAGCTCTCCCAGTCGGCCCAGCGACTGTGCCCGTTTCCGTGCCGACGGGCTGCTGCGGCGCAGAGAGTTGGAGCTGGTGACGGACAGACGGCTCATCTCAGCGATCACATGAGAGATGTAGTCACCATGACCGATGAAGCTGCCACGGACGATCGTCTGCACAGGAAGTCACATGACCACAGAATCACAGTCACATGATCACACGTTTACATATCAAGGTACGATGCTGCATAGACTTCAGTACATTTCAAAACATGATTGACAAACTGACAGTTAAGAAGAGTCGAGTAAAGATAAAAAGGTAACAGGGTGACAGCTTTGAAAGTGTAGAGTAAAGTCAAAGTTCTGTTAACGCCTGTTCTTCAGTTGTGGTTGTTCATTCACGTAACTCATCAAATCATGTTGTATAGAAGCATTAGTGTATATTCAATACCTAATAAACTGACAGCATGTGAGAGTAAAAACATGAAACATCAGCTCATGTTTCAGATGACGTTCAGAGAAACGTTTACAGTGAACACTGCAGACAGCCGCCGTCTCTACATTAAACCCTGTGAACTCGTCAGAGGTCAGAGGTCAGCTCAGGGTCTTATCTGATGGAATGACCTTAAAGCTGCAGGACGATAATGTTGTGATGGTTCTGATCTGTGAACAAGCTGACATCACTGTGACATCACTGACGGGTCAGAAACACGAGCCGTCAGACAATCAGACAGGAAACAAGCCAACAGTTCATCCACCGACACGAGGAAACAACACGACTCAGCATCAGCGTAGAATGACAGCCGAGGATTTTACTGAGCTCTTTATTTTCTTCATGTTTGGATCCAAACCAACAATGAACTGATCTACTAACAAGTATTGTGTGTGTATCAAAGCCTGATATATCTTATTCCTCTGTTGTGTCCAAAAACTATTAAAAACACATCAGTGAGCCACACCGCTGCACTGGGTCACATGTTCCTTCATCACTATGAACACACACACCCTCCTGCTGCCAAAAATACTCACTGGAGCACTAAATGTGGATTAATCCGCCACTAAAAATAGTTCCCAATAAATGCAAAAGTTTGAGTAACGGTTGCTAAAAGCTACAGTGAGCAGCTGTGTTAGGAAATTACTGAGCCTTTTTTTAATGAAACTATATTTGTGAGTTGTTTATTAAAGATTTATGTCTTCAGTAGGAACCAATGAGCTCGGAGCTGAGAACCACAGAGCGAAAGTCAGAGACACTAGAAAGACCAACTAACATGTTGGATGTAGACTTTTCATGGGATTTGTTGAATAATATGGACACGTTAGGTTGTTTAGGAGTTTTTCTACAGCAGGCAGTTATAATTTTACTACTTGCTTTTGTTTTCTCTTTGATTATTAGTTTAATTAGTTTGACGAAGCTTCTGTCTGATCGTCTGACAGCTCCTTTAGATACAGAATATACAGCTGTGAAGTGAGAGCAGATGTCTCAGCTGCTGCTTTATTCTCCTCAGACTGTCAGTGACTCAACATAAAACTCCTGACTGAGGTAGAAAATATCTGGTTCTTTGATAAAAAGTCGAAGACTACAAGACTGTGGACATAAAAACTGAAGGAGAGAAGCCAACTACGACTCCCAAGATGCAATTTGGCAAGACGCATCCAATCACAGAGCTTCAAACAGCCGACAGACGCTAAAGAGTAAACTGTCTTTTCATTTCTGGGTCACTTTGAGTGAATCTGCAACTATGGTGTCACTACCGCTCTGATTCACACCTTCTTCTCCATAGCAACAGCAGCTGAGGATCATGGGTACTGTAGTATTTAGAGCCGTCCAACAAACCGACAGAAAAACCTGATTTTTCACAAAGAAAGTGTGAATTTGAAACGTGAATACAGACATTTCACCCGCTTCACCTCTATTTAGTACTTTTTTGACTTTGACGTCACCATGATGTCACCGTGATGTCACCGTGATGTCACCGTGATGTCACCATGATGTCGCTGCGTTCCCAGATATGGTCACAATTGTTCTACCTGACAGAAGTGTTGGACAGAACCTGCAGATGACAGTAACAGAGCAGAGGGGGGGTCAGGACCTTCTTGGGTCCGAGCTGGACGTTAGTGATCCTGGATGGGTCCACCAGGGGGCGTGGCCTCCTCAGTGTGTCGATGACGCTCTGCCACTGTGGCGGCAGACCCACATAGTGTCCCGTGGTGATGTCGAAGGATGTGTGGACGCGGTGCTGAAAGTCCTGCGGTGCTGAGATCTCTGGCCTGTGCTTCTTCTTCTTGCGACGGAACATCGCCGCGGCAACAACGCAGCGGCTGCAGCCAAGCAGCAATGACACCTGAGGGAGACAACAGGAAGCAGTACGCTCAGTGCTGGAAGAACGACAACAAACACACACCACGCACACACACAGAAACTACATACACACTAACACAGACACACAATAACACACACACAGAAACTACACACACATATACACACTGACACACACACTAAACACAAATCCACACACAAACAAACACACACAAACAAACACACAACAACATATATGTGCACACTAAAAACACACAGACAGTAAACACACTGAAAACTACACACACACACTAATACACACATGCTGCTGGTGAACTGACAGCTTCTCTTCCTGTTCAGGTGGGTCACCTGAGCAGAGTCACATGACCTCCTCCTTCCTGTGCTGTCAAACACAAACTGACCAAACAGCCCAGGTGAGCTCTCACCTGTCTGCATCACTGATAAGCCTTTAAACAAGCTGCCTGACCAGCAGGAGGCAGCAACACAAACATCCTGCTGACTTCTGTCTCTGAATGTCTTAAACACTGAACAGCAGGTAGTTTATATTATATATATGAGCTACTGTAGACAGGTAGTTTATATTATATATATGAGCTACTGTAGACAGGTAGTTTATATTATATATATCAGCTACTGTAGACAGGTAGTTTATATTATATATATGAGCTACTGTAGGACAGGTAGTTTATATTATATATATGAGCTACTGTAGACAGGTAGTTTATATTATATATATGAGCTACTGTAGACAGGCAGTTTATATTATATATATGAGCTACTGTAGACAGGTAGTTTATATTATATATATGAGCTACTGTAGACAGGTAGTTTATATTATATATATATGAGCTACTGTAGGACAGGTAGTTTATATTATATATATGAGCTACTGTAGGACAGGTAGTTTATATTATATATATATGAGCTACTGTAGACAGGTAGTTTATATTATATATATATGAGCTACTGTAGACAGGTAGTTTATATTATATATATATGAGCTACTGTAGACAGGTAGTTTATATTATATATATGAGCTACTGTAGGACAGGTAGTTTATATTATATATATGAGCTACTGTAGGACAGGTAGTTTATATTATATATATATGAGCTACTGTAGACAGGTAGTTTATATTATATATATATGAGCTACTGTAGAACAGGTAGTTTATATTATATATATGAGCTACTGTAGACAGGTAGTTTATATTATATATATGAGCTACTGTAGACAGGTAGTTTATATTATATATATGAGCTACTTGTAGGACAGGTAGTTTATATTATATATATGAGCTACTGTAGGACAGGTAGTTTATATTATATATATGAGCTACTGTAGACAGGTAGTTTATATTATATATATATGAGCTACTGTAGGACAGGTAGTTTATATTATATATATGAGCTACTGTAGACAGATAGTTTATATTATATATATGAGCTACTGTAGGACAGGTAGTTTATATTATATATATGAGCTACTGTAGACAGGTAGTTTATATTATATATATGAGCTACTTGTAGGACAGGTAGTTTATATTATATATATGAGCTACTGTAGACAGGTAGTTTATATTATATATATATATGAGCTACTGTAGGACAGGTAGTTTATATTATATATATGAGCTACTGTAGACAGGTAGTTTATATTATATATATGAGCTACTGTAGGACAGGTAGTTTATATTATATATATATATGAGCTACTGTAGGACAGGTAGTTTATATTATATGTATGAGCTACTGTAGACAGGTAGTTTATATTATATATATGAGCTACTGTAGGACAGGTAGTTTATATTATATATATATGAGCTACTGTAGGACAGGTAGTTTATATTATATATATGAGCTACTGTAGACAGGTAGTTTATATAATATATATGAGCTACTGTAGACAGGTAGTTTGTATTATATATATGAGCTACTGTAGACAGGTAGTTTATATTATATATATGAGCTACCGTAGACAGGTAGTTTATATTATATATATGAGCTACTGTAGACAGGTAGTTTGTATTATATATATGAGCTACTGTAGGACAGGTAGTTTATATTATATATATGAGCTACTGTAGACAGGTAGTTTATATTATATATATATGATACTGTAGGACAGGTAGTTTATATTATATATATGAGCTACTGTAGGACAGGTAGTTTATATTATATATATATATGAGCTACTGTAGGACAGGTAGTTTATATTATATATATATGAGCTACTGTAGGACAGGTAGTTTATATTATATATATGAGCTACTGTAGACAGGTAGTTTATATTATATATATGTGCTACTGTAGACAGGTAGTTTATATTATATATATGAGCTACCGTAGACAGGTTGTATTATATATATGAGCTACCGTAGACAGGTAGTTTATATTATATATATGAGCTACTGTAGAACAGGTAGTTTATATTATATATGAGCTACTGTAGGACAGGTAGTTTATATTATATATATGAGCTACTGTAGAACAGGTAGTTTATATTATATATGAGCTACTGTAGGACAGGTAGTTTATATTATATATATGAGCTACTGTAGACAGGTAGTTTATATTATATATATGAGCTACTGTAGGACAGGTAGTTTATATTATATATATGAGCTACTGTAGACAGGTAGTTTATATTATATATATGAGCTACTGTAGGACAGGTAGTTTATATTATATATATGAGCTACTGTAGGACAGGTAGTTTATATTATATATATGAGCTACTGTAGGACAGGTAGTTTATATTATATATATGAGCTACTGTAGGACAGGTAGTTTATATTATATATGAGCTACTGTAGGACAGGTAGTTTATATTATATATATGAGCTACTGTAGGACAGGTAGTTTATATTATATATATGAGCTACTGTAGACAGGTAGTTTATATTATATATATGAGCTACTGTAGGACAGGTAGTTTATATTATATATATGAGCTACTGTAGGACAGGTAGTTTATATTATATATATGAGCTACTGTAGACAGGTAGTTTATATTATATATATGAGCTACTGTAGGACAGGTAGTTTATATTATATATATGAGCTACTGTAGACAGGTAGTTTATATTATATATATGAGCTACTGTAGACAGGTAGTTTATATTATATATATGAGCTATTGTAGACAGGTAGTTTATATTATATATATGAGCTACTGTAGGACAGGTAGTTTATATTATATATATGAGCTACTGTAGACAGGTAGTTTATATTATATATATGAGCTACTGTAGACAGGTAGTTTACTGTTAGCTTGTCTTGCACTGAACAAACAGTACCTGCGTACTTTAAGACGTCATATCAAAGCTTAGAAAAAGGTTAAAAACTGAATGTTTGTCTGTCAGGTTGAACATCTTTACAGTTAGCCTCAGTTAGCTCCTGTGCTAGATGTACAGTGTAGTTATTGAAAATGTTTAAATTGCGGAATCATTTCTGTTATAAACACATTTCAATAATTCTCCATGATGTACAGTTTTGAAATAAGTGGCTGAAACTGACCACACGTCATACGTCACATGACCTCACACATCAGGTGATTATAAACTTATATGAAGAAAAATGTTTCAGCAGATTTCTTGTTCTTTGTTTCAGGTTCAGAAGAAAAGTCTTTAGATTCATTTGTTTTAAAAATGAGTGAACGAGGAAAAATGAAATGTAAAAAAGAGTAAAGTACTTATTATAAATATACATATTATGTATAAATTAATAGATAATAAATGAAGGAACATTTTTAAATGCATTGCTGCTGCAGCTCGTTAGTGTGATACGTTAATGCCTTATATAATTGACATGTTACATAATCATCCAATCAGAGCAGCCCCCGCCTCGTTATCAGAGAGGTTGGATCTAAAGTAGGACACACTGAAATTAATTAAACACAACATGACACTAATTTAACATCAGCACTAATCGTCCTGTCATTTACTTCCAGAGCTTTCTATCAGCTGTCAGTCATCTTCAAACAGAGGACAGCAACATTTCACAGGAAATGTATTTATGTGTTCATTTAAATTATCACAGCTCTACAGCCTCCATCTCCATGACAACCAGGCAAACTCCATCCACCGATGATGAAAACCATGTTATATGGTTGAAAGCTGCAGGAAAAGTTAGTAGGTGGGATTTTTACCAGTAATTCACTGTTTTATTATTATTATTATTAAGTTTTTACAGATGTCAGCTGGGTTTAGTTTATTTGTTTCTTTTAAATTATATTAAATTCATCTAGTTTTTAGTGTTCAGTGAAAAATGCACCAAATGTCAGTTTTCTAATCTGCATTAAAAAAAACTATGAAAACGTATTATTTATTATTATTTTATTTAGGATTGTGAAAACTTCTCTCTCTCTCACCTGTGTGTGAGTCGCTGTCTCTCCACCTCCAGGTGAAGCAGGTGAAGTCCTGTTTGGTTCAGATCAGCTCGGCTCGGCTCGGCTCGGCCTGGAAGGAAACAGAGAGACGGTGAAGCAGAGAGTCTGTTTGTTAACTGGGAGTGGAGGAGGATGTGATCCGCTCAGAGGAGGAGGAGGAGGAGGAGGAGGAGGAGGGTCAGCTGATCGTCCTCCTCTCCTCTCTGCATGTACGGGAGGCGATCAGTGCCACAGATCATCCACAATCATCTACTGACTGACTTAATGCTCTTTTTATGAGATAAAAGTAATGAGATTATAATTGAACATTAATCTATAATCAGAGTTTCAGGGGTCAGATGAACACATAAAAACATGTATGTTGTATGTCATTTCCCACATATTACTGGTAATAATAGAAGAACGCTCAGTGTGCTAAAGTGGAAAAACAAGCTGAGAGAATAAAAGATTCAGGTTGTTTGTCAGTTTCAGTGTTCATGATTTTTTTTTGCAGCAGCAGAAATTCAAATTATGTTATAATATGTGTGAATTGTAAATTTATTCTAATGACTGTTGTGATGTAATTTTTCTGTTTATTTATTGTTTTTTGCTTGTTTGATCATCCGTCCTTTGCTCTCTTCTTTGTGTCTCTTATAGTGAAGTCTGTTTTAATATTAGTGCTATTTGATGAAGGATATTTACCTTCCTGACATGATATATGTCCTGATTAAAGACATTTGCACTGTTGGTTTTGCACACATTTCTATCCACTGGTTACAGTGGGAAGTAATAAAGTTATCATTTAAACAGTTAATGATGGTGTAAACAGGATCACAGCTGACAGGTTATGAGTTTGTCTTCCTGAACCAGCCTGAAATGTTCAGGTTTAATAGTAAATCAGGGTTTATTGGTGGTGGTCTCAGTTTAGCCATCTTGAGTGATTAAAGTTCAGCAGGACAGACAGAAAGATGGTGAAACATTTCTTTAGTTTGTTCTCTGCTTTCTGAGTGGATTTATGGAGGTTTATTGTTGGTGGACATCAGAGATAAAGATCTCGTCATACTGAGGGTAAAGTGAACTTTTCTCATTTTCTAATTTCAGTGGTATGAAGACAGATAAATATATAATGTTTATCTCTGAGCAGACAAAGACGTCACGTTACTTTGGATTTTATCACCTCAAACAAACTTATATGAACTGTCCCTTTAAGTTATCTCCCACAGTAAGAAACACTGAGCGGCTGCTGACACATAATACACACACTGATGTAGGATGGGTGTACATGCAGCTCTGGGATTTAAAACACACGGACTGGTTTCAGTTTACAACAATCTGATCCCAGGTCAGACTCCCAGTTACCAAACTGGGAGAACAACAAACACTAAACCAGAGTTCACTGACACATGTCAGCATTTTAGCAACAAGTCTGTTAATCATTGTTTTTATAACGATTACATGATGAAATGATGAATGATACAGATAAAATATGAAGCTTCAATCATTATTACATACACTGCCTGATTGATTGACTGACTGATTGATAATGTTGATATGAGCGGTTGGTTTTAGGTTGTTATTCAGAGGTGGACAGCAGCTAC
The DNA here is from genome assembly GCA_038419695.1 of Scomberomorus guttatus. Taxonomy (NCBI): domain Eukaryota; kingdom Metazoa; phylum Chordata; class Actinopteri; order Scombriformes; family Scombridae; genus Scomberomorus; species Scomberomorus guttatus. The sequence goes on from CM076462.1 coordinate 29,499,670, forward strand.
ATTAACTTTAACACACTCAGACTGTTTTCCTGATGATTCAACAGGAGATCGTGTTCTTCAATCAGATTTATCAAGTTGTCACATGTTAGATCATCAGCACTGTCACAAACTGATGTGTAAAAATCTGTGTAACATCTGTCTCATACGTACACTGAAACACGCTGAAACACACGCTGCTCTGAAGTGATTCACATACTCACTTCCTGTCATGTAAAGATGAATCTAAACGTTCAGCTGAACTTACCGAAGCTTCAGCACAAACCAAGTGAAGATCTTCTTAAAACTGACGCAAATTCACACTTTGTAATTCAGTTTCTGTGTTCAGCAAGAAAACACACAGAGAACATTTCAATAAATCCAGAAAAAAACTGTGAACTTTTCCTTTAACTTTTAATACAACACTAAATTTAACTACTAAAGTGTGTGTATGTGTGTGTGTGTATGTGTGTGTGTGTGTGTGTGTGTGTGTATGTATGTGTGTGTGTGTGTGTGTGCGTGTGTGTGTGTGTATGTGTGTGTGTGTGTGTGTGTGTGTATGTGTGTGTGTGTGTGTGTGTGTGTGTGTGTGTGTGTGTGTGTGTGCGTGTGTGTGTGTCTGTGTGTGTGTGTGTGTGTGTGTGTGTGTGTGTATGTGTGTGTGTGTGTGTGTGTGTGTGTGTGTGTGTGTGTATGTATGTGTGTGTGTGTGTGTGTGTGTGTGTGTGTGTGTGTTCAGGGTGTGCCTGAGGAATCAGACCGACGCACTACATGACCAGACAGCTCCGCTGTGACTCGTCCGTGTGGCTGTAAATCATCGCAGCGGTCCGACCCGAACCAACAGACTCAGTGATTCACAGAAACACACAGCTGGTCGTCTGCTGCTGGTCGAGCTGCTGTGATGAATGTGATGAAGTTATTTCACTCTGAAACACTAAAGTCGGCCTCATGGTGGCGCTAGAGGAAGGTCAGAGGATCACCAAAGTCAGCAGGATTCATCCTCTGAGGAACATGAATGTCTGAACAAAATGTTCCAATCCATCATGTAGATGTTGACTTATGTCCAGAGCTGCAACAATTAATCGATTAGTCGATTGACAGATAATTAATGAGCCAGTACTTCAGTTAATCATTTCAATCATTCTTTTTAGCAAAATGCCCAAAATTCTCTGGTTTCAGCCTAAAATGTGAGTTTTCTGCAGTGAGTTGAAAATCTTTTTGTTTTGTACAAAACAAACAGACATTTTAAAAGGCATTTTTTTACATCAATGAATCAATAATGAAAATAATTGTTATTGCAGCAAAAACTTTGAGCTGAAGCAGCAGGATCCATCCTGAGAGGATCATGACTGTCTTCAGTCTGGACAGACAGACGTTAGCAGAGCGTTTGCTGTTTGTGGTGAAGACATTCAGAGGAAGTGCTGCTGTTACAGAAACATGCAGGACTCTGTTTCACAAATACATCTTCAGGTTTGAGATGATCCCATGATCCAACACTACTTTGTGATGTCATCAATCTCCGTCTTTTGTTATTGTTTTGAATGAGACCCCTTGTGGCAGAAAATGACATATTGTGTGTTTAAGCTTCAGCAGCAGTTCAAACTTCACATCGTTATAAACTAGTTGTTACTAAAGATTCACAGCTACTGACTGCAGGTGGAACTGTTGCTAAGTTAGCTGAAGCTAACATTAGCATGCTAATATCTGAGCCGTTTAGATTGAAGAGTAAAATAGGTGATATGGAATATGGCCGACATATCTGAGCTGACACTTTACATTTCACAGAAAAAACAACAACTCAAATTACTAAACCAATAACGTTAGACTGAATGACCAAATAACGGCGGTTAGCTTAGCATAATCTCACTGTAAATTGCATGAATACTACTGATTCTGAAACACATATTTCTGCAGCTATGCAGATAGAAATAAAACAAAGTCACACCTACATTCACAAAAGATTAAAGGTTAAGTTTATTTTCTCTTTTGGCTCCTAAAACTGTTATTTTTAGAAGTTATGTTACAGCTTGTGATGCTACACTCACTTCCTGTTTGCATAGCTGGTTGCTTCTTATTGGACGCCGCTACAGATATTTCCAAGCAAACAATTTACATGTGACTAAAGTATTTACGAGCTAAGACATTTAAGTTTTAATGATGAAACCTGATTTAGTAAATCACTAGTTTGAAACTAGTTAGTCGTTTAAGTTTTAAAGTCGAGAACTTAAAGACTTTACACACAAACTGATGAGTGCTGGATTTATGATCAGCTGCTGAAACACAGTGCAGGTTCTGGGGAGAACCGGGTTCAGAACCGGGTTACAGGTTGGTCAGATCCTGCACATGATGAGCAGCGTGAGAGTTAAAGTGTAGCTCAGGTTTACGTCATCAACGTGCAGCGAGTGTCTGAATATTTACAGATAAAACAACCAGCAGAGCAAAAACCTGTGAATCAGCTTCACTAAAACATACAGCGTCACCCTTTAGAGAGGAAGAGCCAGGTTTGGGTCTGTTTTTTTCTTTAAAGTTGCAGCACAGACACATGAGGTCAAAGGTCAAACTGAAGGATGTGTGAGTTGTACAATCGAAGCAGTGAGAAACATCCCAGATATCACTGCTGAGAGGTTCTGGGTCGTCAAGAGTTTAACAGTAAAAAGAAGAACAAATGTAGAAATCTACAGAAGCCCGGCCTCACAGCTTAAAGCAGGTAATGAGGCTGAACTCAGGTACAGAGCCAATCTGTCTCAGGAGTTCAGGAAAGCAAAACACACCCAAGCACTGAAAATACAACATGACTTCAGTGACACCTGTATGGTGTATGGCAGGGCGCTCCCTGATAGACTCAACACTTCTTTGCACACTTCGAGGAGCTCAACAGACTTCCTCCAAGGAAGACCCCCCGAGGTGAGGAGCGCTTCGGTGTGAAGCCTCACAAAGCAGAGGACACCTACACAAGGATGCTTTCCAGCTCTGCCTTTAATACCATCATCCTGCAGAGGCTGACTGAAGAGCTGAACCTGCTGGGCTTCAACACCCCCCTCTGTAACTGGACTTTGGACTCTCTGACTGACAGACTACAGGTTGTGAAGGTCGCCAACACCTCCGTCATCATCAGACTGATGCGGCTCCCCCAGGGCAGCATGCTCAGCCTCATCAGTCAGAGCGACAGATCTGTGTACAGAGCTGAGGTGGAACAGCTGGTGAGCTGCTGCAGCTGGAATAACCTCAGAGTAAACCTCACTGAGGAGCTCACCTGGGGCTGACGTGTCACATGTCTCGTCCAGCCAAGAGGGCACAACACCCCTACTTCCTGCATCACCCCCCCACCATCATCCTCACCACCTTCTACCGAGGCACCGATGAGAGCACGTTTACAAACTGCATCTCCATCCGCAGAGTCAGCAGCATCAAACCAGACTGCTCACCTGATCTATCAGTGGATCAGCTGATCTATCAGTGGATCAGCTGATCTATCAGTGGATCAGCTGATCTATCAGTGGATCAGCTGGTCCACTGTCTGTTCTGTATTTCTGTGTTGTAGAAGCCAAATATATAAATATCTTTTCCATAATCATGTTCATGAACGCTGCTACAGTTCAACTGACTATATTCTTTATTTTCTTTATTGATTTATTTTCTTTATATTTTTTAAACCTTTATTTTAAATTCTAGTTGAAATGCTTCTTGCATGTTCGTTACCTTTGTTCACACCTCAGTGGAGGTTCTGTATCTGGTTCTGTAGAGAACATAACTGAGTTCCTAAATGTTTCTGCTGTAGTTTGAGCATCAAGAACCCTTTATGATACAGGTATGACATCTTCAAATGAAGGTTCCAAATAGAACCATCTGAACCTGGTTCTACAGAGAACACAGTTCTTAACCATTTTCTGGTTCTACATAGAACGTTTCTTCACTGATGACTGGACTGTATCTTTTCCTAATGTCCATAATGGTTCTCTATAGAACCATTTAATCCTGGTGCTGAAGCTTTTTAACAAGGTTCTATAAAGCAACCACATAATTCAGATTCATAATTCATAATTCATTAAATTAGTGTTTCTTCACCGTTCAATAAAGGTTCTACAGCCTGGTACTGTGGAGAACCTTTATCACAGGGTTCTTTACATTCACAGTCACAGACAGAACCAGTCACATAAGTGTATAACTGGTAAACTGGAGAACCAGAGTTTCTAATGCAGAGCAGACTGGTGTTACCTTCTTAAAAGGTTCTTCTCAGCTCAGAGAAGGTTCTGTGAGGAACTATATCAATCTGGTTCTATAGAGAACCAAAACCAACATGCAGGAACATGAAGACGCTCACCTGTCCGACAGAGTCCAGCTGTGTCCAGGTGTGATCGTTCTCTCTGGTTCCTGCTGCCGTTCTCCTCCTCCGGCACTGACTCTCTGTCTGCTGCTGACTCCTCCCCCTGCGCACACACACACACACACACACACACACACACACACACACACACACACACACACACACACACACGCCCCTCCCCCACCTGGTTCGTCCCTGTTTCACCTTGTTTCAGGTATGAAGGCGGAGTTTAGTTTGACTGACAGTTTGTTGCTTCTTTCTCTTAAAAATTCAAATTCAAGTAAACTTTATTAACACAACTGGTCAGTTCAGCTATTAACAAGTTAACAAACAAGTAAAACTAATAAAACACTGAGTCTGCAGGAAGAGAACATAAAGTCAGAACTGAGGACAGAAAACTGACAAATTAAGGAAAAGTTGAATGTTGGTTGAATGTTGTGTGATTAAATGTGGATTTTAGCAGTTGGACATGAGTCACTTCTTAAAGGTGCCATCAGAGATCTGAATGTAAACTGTTGTGTATTTACTGTCTTTGGAAGTTTTCATGTTTTAATGTTGAATCAGAGTTGATTTAATGTGGATTTTCTGACACAAAAAGAAGCTTTAAAGTCAAAAATAAAACAGATGATCATTAATTACAAACACTGTACAGCTAAATCTGATGCTGTTAAAGGTTCATTCAGCAGATAAAATTAAGATTTTTCTGTAGAAACTGAATGTATACAGTCAAAAGCACATCTGATTGATTCTCACAGCTTATAAACTCTGCAGTGAAAAAGAGGCTCTCTCTCTCTCTCTCTGCAGGCTGCAGCTTGCCTCGCTCGGCCCTCAGGCAGAAAGACGGTGACTCACAAAACAAACTGACTCACTTCTCTTCAGTTTAACTTCAGTTTACAGAAAACATCCAAATGAATCAAATAAACCAGCTTTAAAATGTGGAAAGTGCAGGTTTAACATGTGAGATAACAAGTTTATCACGTAAATCTACTTTAAACTTTACTTTGTGTTTCACGTCATTTAGTTTCTATGGTGACAAGTAATCTTTTAATATGAGCTTTAACATCCTGAACTCAAACGCTGACACTGATGTTTCACACTGCTCTGAGTTCAGACTCAGAGCAGCCTTCCTTTATTTTGAGTGGAATGATCCTTTTAAAGGACACTTCCTGTTGGTGGCTGTAGCTGCTGCCTGCAGAGCGCCCTCTGCTGGGGACAGTTTCAGTTCAACTTTATTTTGTTCCAGGTGAGGAAATTCTTTTACATCCATCTTTCATTTGGAGCTTTTTCATGTCATTCAGTCATAATTTCAATATCAAATGTAGTTTCTGTTTTTTACTTTATGGTCTCTGAGTAACATTTATCATTTTCTGCTGACTTGTTTTCAGAGTCCCTGAACACCACAAACACAGTCAGCAGTGAGGGAGAATAACAGTCAGACGTTCAGGGACGTTCTGGCTCAGGTTGGTGATGTAAACTAGATGTTTACTGTTTCTACTAAATACAGCAGTGAAACATCCTGACAGTAACACTAACAGTCATTTCATCACTTATTGTTGTTTTCAGACACTGATCCTGCTTCATTAGCAGTTATTTCTCTGCCTTTTAAAAATGAATGTAACTGTTAATGATGGATTTCCAAAATATGAATGTGTTGAATCAGAGACACTGAGCTGCATTTAAAATGATTTCAGGTCAACTGTCTGAAACTAAACAACCTGATTTGTTTACAGTGTTTCTGATGTAATTTCTTAAAGAGTCCAACAAAGCTGCAACATGCAGACTGATCACAGTCAAGTCATTTCATTATTTTAGCACTAATAGTAACATTTCAGGAAATACTGATGATGATCATATTGATACTGTTGACTGTGATATTTTTACTTACGATAATCGTAGCATGAAAATCTGATAACTGTAAAGCTCCTGCTACTGAATCCAGACCTCTGGACCTGCAGACTTCAGACGTACTGTGACATGTTCACCCCGTCAGCTGTGAGGGGATAAAATGAGCTCAGAGACAGGACCTCACTTGTTTCCATGGTGATGAATCTAATTTCCTGTAACCCATCAGAAACTATTTTTTTGAACAGTTCCTAACGGTGCTGACAATTACAAAAGTACGCAAGATAAACGTCAACACATCAGCAAACTCATACAGCACAAGAGAAAAAAAGTTTTATAAACTGTAGTTTACGCAAGAACACCGCGTGTTCTGCATTATTATCATCATCATCATCATCATCATCATCATGAGCTCCTCCTGTGAACTTGGACACTCACTGAGTCTGAAGTTTGGACATTTGGATTCAGCCTTCGATGTGAACAGCGTTCTAACAGAGCACAAATAAATCCTATAAAACAGCCTTTTTATTTATTTAGTTAGAAAGAAAAACACAGATATGGAGACAAACAAGCAGAATGAACAGATGATGTTTTAGTGGTAAAGTGTGGACAGCAGCTCCGTCAGCTCCGACAGGACAGACAGCGACGAGCGACCGCCGGCGTTCAGCAACGACCGGAAAAACCTCCTCCACATCCTGGAAAACATGTCGCTGCAGAGAGAGAAGAGTTACTGCACACACGTTCAACTTAAACCAGCAGCAACAAACGGTTTAACGTGTGAAACAAACCAGGTTTAACGTGTGAAACAAACCAGGTTTAACGTGATTTAAACCAGGTTTAACGTGTGAAATAAACCAGGTTTAACGTGTGAAATAAACCAGGTTTAATGTGTGAAACAAACCAGGTTTAACGTGTGAAACAAACCAGGTTTAACGTGTGAAACAAACCAGGTTTAACGTGATTTAAACCAGGTTTAACATGTGAAACAAACCAGGTTTAACGTGATTTAAACCAGGTTTAACGTGATTTAAACCAGGTTTAACGTGTGAAACAAACCAGGTTTAACGTGTGAAACAAACCAGGTTTAACGTGTGAAACAAACCAGGTTTAACGTGTGAAACAAACCAGGTTTAACGTGTGAAACAAACCAGGTTTAACGTGATTTAAACCAGGTTTAACGTGTGAAACAAACCAGGTTTAACGTGTGAAACAAACCAGGTTTAATGTGTGAAATAAACCAGGTTTAACGTATGTGTACCAGGGTTGGTCTCCACTGAAATGCTCTGCCGTCCAGCCGTCATCGTCCTTCACTGGGACCATCCTGCTGTTGGTCAGGAGCAGGTGGACAGTTTCAGCCACGCCCACCAGATCCACCTGACAGGAAGAGACGGGGAGAGGGGGAGGAGTTAGTATCTACCAACCCCAGTGAAGGGGGCGGGGTCTCTGCAGAGTGGACAGGTGTACCAGCTGAGGCGGGGAGGTGGGCTCTAGGACTCCCAGGCTGATGTAGGTCTGAGCTGAGGGGAGCTGCTGCACCGCCGTCACCTGCTGGAGGTCCAAGTCCACCGAGGACGACCAGTCCACCGGGAACACCCAATCAGGACTCAGCAAGCCTCTGACACAACAAATATACGGCTGGTTAAAACTTTCACAGAATTCATACCCGACAACCAGGACTTGAAATTAACTTGCATTTAAAAGCCACATCATCCCAATTCTAAGTGCAGTTATACATTTTTTATGCCTCGAGCCCCGTTAATTTCGACCCTGCTGACAACCTCCAACCCCCCCGCTGACCTACCTGTGGCAGCAGATGAGGAGGTGTGGCTGCAGCGCTGCATGCAGCAGCCCGCAGGAGTGCAGCTGTGACACCAGCTGCAGAAGGCCGACAGCTTTATAACCCACTGAAGCCTCGCTGGGAACACACTCCGTCAGCTCCTGACACACACACACACACACACACACACACACACACACACACACACACACACACACACACACACACACACACACACACACACACACACACACACACACACACACACACACACACACACACACACACACACACACACACACACACACACACACACACACACACACACACACACACACACACACACACACACACACACACACACACACACACACACACACACACACACACACACACACACACACACACACACACACACACACACACACACACACACACACACACACACACACGTTACTGGTTATGTCCTTTGAGGTCACTGATATGAATAAATCCTCTGTGTCGTAATGACGTCAGTGTGTTTACACATATTTGCCAGCAGGTGGCGTCACAGACAGAAAGTGACTCACGGTGAACATGTGATCCGGCGGGGTGGTGTAGACGGTGACGCAGCCATCCAGGAACAGGAAACAGCTGATCAGAGGAAGACTGGTGGCGGCGGACGAGTTCTGCTTCAGACGCTGAAACAGGTGGAAATCCCAGAGGACGGAGCAGCTGTCCACCTGCAACACACACAACACACACACACACACACACACACGCACACACACACACGCACGCACGCACACACGCACGCACGCACGCACGCACGCACGCACGCACACACACGCCTGTTACCGTGGAGACCAGGGTGCCACAAGTGTGTCTTAAACCAGCAGTCAGGAGCCCAAATGAAGAGTGAAACCTGTTTTTCTTGCTGTAATCATTCCTCCTGTTCATACTGACCATTAGAAGATCCCTTCATAATGCACTTACAATGGAAGTGATGGGGGACAAAATCCACAGTCCTCCTTCTGTGCAAACATGGATTTCAAAGTTTATCTGAAGCTAATATGAAGCTTCAGCGTCCAAATGAGTCAAATCAAGTAGATATCTTTCAACGTTACAGTCTTTTTAGTGCCAAAGTCCCTCTTTTTGTTACTATACTTCCACCGCAGCTCAACAGGGAAACACTGTCCGAGGAAACACAAAGAGGGAATTTGATGCTAAAAAGACTGTAAATGTGGCAGATATCCACTTGATATGACTAACTCAGACTGCTGAAGCCTCATATAAGCTTCACATCTACTTTTAAATGACTGTGTGGACACACTGTGGATTTTGGCC
>CM076462.1:29513914-29528914 GCA_038419695.1 Scomberomorus guttatus
AGAAGAATTAATATTAAACTTATTAAACTATATTTTTGTTTGGTGTCACCTGATCCATGAATGACCCAAACATAAAGTAATATTACTTTTATGTATTTATATACATATTTCTTTATAATACATTTATCTTGAGATCATAAAATAACTTTTTCATGATTACAAGAAAATAAGAAAAAGTGAAAAAAAGGATTGTTTCTTTGTCTGCTGTGTGTGATATCAGGCTGCAACTAATTTTCATTATCAATTAATCTGTGACTAATATTTGACTAATAGATTAGTTGTTTTGTCCATAAAATGTCAGAAAATTGTGAAAAATGTGTTTCAGTGTTTCCAAAGCTGACGTCCTCAAATATCTTGTTTTGTCCACAACTCAAAAATATTCAGTTTACTGTCACAGAGACGAAAGAAAACAGAAAATATTCACATGTAAGAAGCTGGAATCAGAAAATTTGGACTTTTTTTACTTTAAAAAAATGACTCAATAATTAATGATCAAAATAATTGGCATCTAATGGATGAATCGACTAATCGTTGCAGCTCTAATGTGACCTGATGATGAACACTTACTGTTTGCAGGATCCCACCTCAGCCATGACTGCACCTGGATCTGACGGACCAATCAGAACACACCAGTCAGTGTGAAACAGTTACACAGCAGCAATAATCAATAATCACTCCCAAAAATAACAACAGGCCTAAATATGTCTCTCTGTGATATAATAACACATCTGAAAATACTTTGACTTCCACTAAAAACTACACAAAAACCAAGTAAGAAGCCTGCTTGCTGATTAAATGATGTGAACTTTTTAACATTCACTTCAGTTTTTTCTCCCACGTGGAGAATTTTCTGTTTTCCTCTTTAACACTGAATCCTTTTACATTGTTGGTCAGATTAAATATGTTCATTTGTAATTATTAAGACATGAATGTGTGTAAATCTTTGACATGTGATTCAGTATTTATCATAAATTTCTGATATTTTATGGAACAAAGTATTCATTGGTGAAAAAACACTTAACTAATGATAAAAATATAAGCTAGTTTCAAGCTGAAGTTCTGTCTTTTTAATCTTTAAATTCTGAGATTTGGCTGTAAATTTATTTCTGAAACTCTTCATGTGATTAGCAGTTATTAGTAAGTATTGATCCAAGCAGTCAGACAGACAGCAGCAGAGTGAGTCACTTTGTTTTAACCACATTATTGAAATCCAGCTGTGACCAAATCTAATGACCTGTCACCTGTCTGAAAGCAGCAGTTTGTTATAAACTGTCCTTCACAGTTTGGTTAGAAAAGTTACCAGATAAACCAGATTTCTGAAAATCTTTTTGTTACAGACACCAAAATCTCTGTTAACAATTCTTTTATTTCTGGCTACAAAGTGCATTTTTCTCCACATGTCAAAGCAGTCGACAGTCCTTGTTTTTCAGCAGGAGACCACACGCTGTGTTTAAAACTCAATCTGAACATAAAGCTGCTAATAACAACGTTAAATCCAGCAGAGATCTGTTCAACACACTGAGGAATAAATCTGATAAAGTCAGTTTTTATCGAACCAACAGCTTCTTGGTTGTTTGTCTCGGAGCCGGATTAAAGCCGGGATCTTCCTGTTTCACATAAAGTCTGAACCCGTGTTGTGTTTCTAACACACTTCTGCCGATAAGCGAGTTTCACTTAAAGTCACAAAGTTTTGAATCAAGTTTGGCGAAGCTGTGAAACGTTTCTAACGTCTGTTGAGTCAGTTAGCTTCATTTAGCTTTAAAGCTACATGTTAATATAAACATGTGAATACACATAAACCGCGTCACAAGAACATTATTTAATCAATAACTGTTTTTTATTTCTCACCTTTTACAGTTTTCAGATGTTCAGAAATCAAAACAACATTCAAACCGACCCGCTGTCAGAGCTGCTTTTAAACTTCCTGCGGCGGCTGTGATTGGACGATTAGAAGGCAACGAAATAAGCGTCACTTAGGTTGTCACAGCGCCGCTGCAGGCCGGAAGGTGTACTGCACCCCCACAGTATTTATAATACACAGTATTTAATATACAGAATATTTATAATATACAGTATTTATAATACACAGTATTTATAATAAAAAGTATTTATTATACAGAGTATTTATAATACACAGTATTTATAATACACAGTATTTATAATAAAGAGTATTTATTATACAGAGTATTTATAATACACAGTATTTATTATACACAGTATTTATTATACACAGTATTTATAATACACAGTATTTATAATAAACAGTATTTATTATACACAGTATTTATAATACACAGTATTTATTATACAGAGTTTTTATAATACACAGTATTTATAATACACAGTATTTATAATAAACAGTATTTATAATACACAGTATTTATAATACACAGTATTTATTATACAGAGTTTTTATAATACACAGTATTTATAATACACAGTATTTATAATAAACAGTATTTATTATACACAGTATTTATAATACACAGTATTTATAATACACAGTATTTATAATAAACAGTATTTATAATACACAGTATTTATAATACACAGTATTTATAATACACAGTATTTATTTTGCAGTGCTGTGACTCTGTCATTTTATTTCACTTAGTTTTATCTCGACAGCTGTTGGTTGTTTTCTTCAGGATGTAATATTTTATATGACTGTACTGCAGTGTTTTCACTCTATAACTGTGATGTATTTTTAAGACATGATATATTTATGTGTTATCTGTTTATGTGGTTTGTCTGTAATCATTGTTGTTGCTGCCACTCTCAGTCAGGACGTTCTTAAAAAGAGGTTTTTAATCTCAGTGAGGTTTTCCTGGTTAAATAGAGTTTAATGTTTGTCTACAGTGTGTATGAGGACACAGATGTTATAATAATGAATCATAATAAAGAACAATTTATTTGTCCTGTTTTGCACATATCACAGAGATACAACAGACTGCATTAATGCCATCTCAGCACTTTTTATTTCCTTGTTGGAATAAAAGACACACATCAGACTTTATGATCCAACTGATAAAGATTTATATTCTGTTAATATTTAACTTTTGTTCCTGGTTTTTCGTTCCAAAGTTCAGAGCTGCTGTTCTGTGATCAGATTTCCTTAAAGATCACTTCAGGTTAAAGATGAATACAGAGAGTTGAGACTGTTTGTGAATCAACAGACCTTAAAAACCTCCTGCTGTGAGTTACGTGTTTGTTCTTCTTCTGGTTTCCTGTTAAAGCTGCTGATTAATTTCACCTTCACTCATCAGCTTGATTCAGATTATTTTCAGCATCTAAAGGTAACGTAACCAACAGTTTTCATCATGTTTGTGTCAGCAGGTGTTAAAATGATCTGATAACAGTAGAGATGGTAGTTATACTGATGACTTATGTTCATTTGTTGGCTGCATTGGTGGAAAGAACGAAACTCCAGAAGAAATAAGAAAAGATTCATTTTGCCAAAATTCAACCTCTTCAAATGTTTGTTTGTTTAAATCTGTGTGGTGGTTTTTTAATTGTCTAACTAGATTATTTATCTGCCTATTTTATGTAAGAATATAGAGAAGCATAATATTAATAATAATGTGGAGCTCAGACCTCTAGTTCAAAGAAGATTTACGTGAATATGAACATGTGCATCAATAGATGAGACTCATCTGTTTGGTCTTTGCTGTTGTGACTTTATAGTCATTTTGAAATAGAAAACCTTCCCCAAATATATAGTAGAGTACACAGCTGACACTGGCTGTTAAAGGGTTAAGGTACAATGATGCTGTTTTTTACATGTTAGCTAAAGTTAGTTCTGTTTAGTTTTGGTCATTAAAAGTAAACTATGTGGTTTAAATAAATGTTTTGCAGTCAGTTAATTTATTGATCATAAAACAGTAGAAATCTGCTATAATTATATTAGCAACAGTATCACTAGCTAGCAGTGCTTTGATAGCAAACCAATCTGATCAATAAACAGTTTTATTAGCTTTCAACACTGACTGACTGTACAAAGTGATGTGATTACGTACCGACTGATTTTACAGAAAATGAACTCAAACTGTTTCAAACTGTTTTAAGTTTGTTTTTAACCTTTTCTTGAAGCCAGAAATAATGTTTCATTAATTTCACTGTTAGAGAAGTTTAATGACTGTATGAAGGGTCACTGCCTTCAGTCACCTTTAAACTGGGGCTCATTAATCACCAGTGTCATTAAGTTAATGAGGGACGTTCACTGTCCACAGTCCAGCAGGAAGAGCTGGTTTCACAGGTCACCTGGTTAGTGATTAACTGTAATAAAAAGTCATTAAATATGTTACAGTAAGAGATCTGACGATGTTTTAGTCACAGAAATACTGTTGAAATCATCTTTTCATTTATGATATTCAGTTATTTAACCAGGCTGAGAGCTGCAGCAGCAAATAAAAGTGTTTACTTTGACAGATTTTACGTTCAGTCTCGTTCTCTCAGTGATTCATTTTTCACTGTAGGTGATGATGATGATGATGATGATAATGATGATAAGGAGGATAAAAACATGGCAACATAAGATTAAGAAGATCATAAATATAACTGACAACTTCTGTCTACATTATTATTTTACTGCATCAGTCTTTTTATGTATATTCAGTAAATGATTGTTTGAAACCTGTCATGGTCCTGAGTGTGACATGTACAGTCAGGACTGTTTTAGGCATAAACAAGCTAGGTGGCTACCAGCTGGAAGGCACTGAAGAGGAAGAGGAAGAGGAAGAGGAAGAGGAAGAGGAAGAGGAAGAGGAAGAGGAAGAGGAAGAGGAAGAGGAAGAGGAAGAGGAAGAGGAAGAGGAAGAGGAAGAGGAGGAAATATTTTATCATTAATGTCAGACGCTCAGTCTACTTTTAAAGTCAGTCACTGATGTCCAATGCGAGGCTGCTCACTGCTGACTGCAGTAAACACCTGATACAGAGAGGAGACTAAAGGCAGACTGTCCTATCATTAACTGAAACTGCTGGCTGATAATTAATAAGAAACCTCACAGTTCATTTGCTCACCTCATTATGTAAGAATCATGTATGAGTACCAGGTTACTTGTTCCATGCAGACATCATAATATTCTCCACATGGATAATACTCATAACCAGGATATGGACGATATGTGTCCTCAGCTTGAGTCGTGTAGGTTGAACAAAGATATCCTAATGATAAACAATGATCTACGTCCTGAAATTAAAGTAAAAGAATTGATTTTTTGAGCCAATCACATGAAGGCATTTTGATGGTTTCAGCTATAAATCCAGATGTTTGTTCCTGTAAAGACAGGTGTCAAAAACGCCCCTCTGTGCTCCTCTAAAGCCCTGAAGAGACAGCGATGTCAACCAGTCAATCAATAATATATAATATTAGTAGTAGTAGAGTAATATTACTAGTTTTAGTTGAATAGTTTTGACATCAGTGAAGATCTACAGCAGAAAGACTTTAGTTCCATCAGACTGTGAGAACACAGATAATAACACTGATTGGATAAATTCATTGTTGGATTTAGTCTCTTAAAACATTGATGATAATCATAAAGAGATAAAATAATGTCTGTTATCAAACCGTCCCCCACTCCTCCAAACACAACATATGTTACATATCCTACAAAAGTGTTTGTATCATAGTTTTATAAAAAGTTACAGCCTTATTTTTAATAACATAGTTTAAACTTTTTATCTGAAAACTAAACATTTCTTCAGTTTGTGTTCAGCTCTTTGTGGTTCTGTTTACATCAGACAGACAACAATGACATTTGTTTTTGGACAGATGAACATAAGTTTCCAGTGAAATCAGAATACTGTGGCACTGTGAGATGTTTAATGTCCTCACAGAGAGTCTTGGCAGGTTCCTCCTGTGTGTTTGGAGCTGAACTCTGCTGCAAGGTTCACTGCTTTAATATCATCTTTATGCTTTTGGACTTTGACTGTGAAGTTATGAGAGAGTGACAGCGTCCTCAGATGGATGATGAAGGACTGATGAAGGAGAATCAGCTGCAGCTTCTCTCTGTGTTTCCTCTACAGGTGAAGGTAGAACGACTCTGTGACCACATGTGGATCTGAATTCACCTGGTGAGTATTTTCTTCTTTCTGCCTCACAGCTGACTAAAAATATATGCACGTCATCAGTTTTTAAACAGAAGTGAACTATAACTTGCTGCATATGAGTTCTCTAGAGGACAAAAATACAACAGTATAAAAAGGAATATAGTTAATGCAGTTTGTTAAACATGTATCCACAGTGGAAATCTTAAAGTAATGACTTACTTTGGCTCCATCTGGTGGTAGAATAAAGAATGACAGTGTGACAGACAGCAGTGTGGCTCTGTGATGTGCAGCTTGTTGTAATGAATGAGCATGTTGTTGTGTTTGTGTGAAGGTGTTTCTCTGCTATGAATCAGTGTGAGGACAGAGAGGAGGGAGCCCCTCCCTCTAAAAGCTCTCTGTGTGGGGAACATGACAGCCAGACCAAAGCTCAGAGGTGAGATGAGGATCTCTAACTGTCCATCACTGTTCTCCACTCACATCACTCCACCATCATTATTCACACTCAAAGCTCTGTGTGTGTTGTGTTGAAGCCCAGAGCAGCAGCACAGACCAGACTCTGCTGGACTCATGTTTGAATCTACTAATTTCAACGATGGACATAAATCTGCTGATCAGAGGTAAGAATGTAAAATCTTTGTTTCTGTTATTATCTTTAAGTCTTTGTCATGAACTCATTAACCACTTCTCATTCTTTTCTCTGTAGTCTGAAAAACATTAACTACAGCAGCACATTATCAAATCTCAGTATGTTTTAAGATTGATATGATAGTTATGACTGATTGTCTGACTGCATGTTTCTTGACTCTTCAGATTAGTTTTTATTTAGATTTATTTAATGAGCCTGGTGTTTTTACCTCTGACAGAAATGAGGGACAAAACTCAGAAAATAAGACCAAACTTGTAATAAACTAGAGTAATTCTCGATGTACAAACTACAGAGGCCCCCAGGGGTCAGTTGGTAGAAAAAGAACATTGACGTGAATCTGCACTAACAGACTGCTGAACCGAGGGAACAGATTAGCAAACTGTTCCTGTTTGTCGACTGTAAACCTTTGTTCTGGTCCATCCTGCTCTCTGTGATCACCCAAACTGTGTTTTAATGAAGCTGAACTCACCATATAGTTGCATGTTTCTGATTGCAGCTTGATTATACTGATTATACCCAGCAAAACTTAACGAGACGTCCCATAATGGCTCAAAATCAGTTCCAAAAAGAAAGTTACCGGGACGTTATCTGGATGTTCCAACAATGTCAAAATATGTCGTTACCATCATTAACAAGACTATTGAACTATTCTGCTAATGTTTCTGTATTCTGCTATATGTGGAGATTAACAATTTAATATGCTCTACTTTCTAAAATGGTCCAGCTGACGTCCTGGTCTGAACCTGACGTCTGTTATATGTTTTAAAAACATGTCGCTCTCAAGATAATCCTGATAATAACCAAACACACAGCAAACACATTAAGTATCTGAGCACCTTCCTTACCATTTACTATGACAAGGCCCAGGGCAGGACAGATACCAGGTAGTCCAGGAGAAGCTGCAGGCAGGCATCAGTGAGGCTCACACCAGCAGGATGGTGAGTCTGCAGCAGCAGGAAGCAACTCACTAGCAGCTGTATGTGAATCTGAGCAGGAAACACAAAACTACACACCAACACACCAACTCCTCCAAATTAACCTCCAGATACGTGGTTTGATCATCTGGCGCCTCTATCAGCAGTAATCTGCAGGACGACATCATCTGTCTGTTAAACAGTAATGATGTTTTATGATGTGACAGCTGTGGTTCAGGTCTGGTTACGTTTAGGGAAAGATGGTTTGGGTTAAAATGATCACTTTGTTAAGGTCAGAGAAACATGTGGTGTGGGTTAAAGCTCCTTCGTCGTCATGGCAACAATAATAACCACGGGGTTAAGGTTAGGGGACGATCTTGGTTAGAAACAGGAAATGAACAGCGGTCTCCTGTGGTAAAGTCCACTGTTGGGTTAAAGCCTCCATCCACCCTCCTCCTCTGAATGAGGAAATGTGTCCACATATATAAACGTCATCTGACCTGCAGCACTGCTCCGACTCACAGTTACTGCAGCCGCTAGATGGCAGCTGTCACTCAAACTAACTACAGACTGACATTAGGACCTGTTGTGTTGTTTCTCTTGGTCTCCACCAACATCACTGAGGCCTGATGTCGTCCTGCTGTCAAAGGCCTCATAGCAGGAGATCATGTTTGAGCAGACTGTGTCCTGGGAAGATCAGATGGAGATGCATCTGTGGTCTCTAAGCTAGTTAGCCATGCTAACAATGCTAGTTTGTTGTAGCTGTGTGGATCAGTTTGTTACTGCAGGTTTATGTAAACACACCTGCTGTGTCACAGCTGTCGTCCAACAAAACACACAATCTTCAGGATCAACACTGTAGTTACACTTGTTTTATCACTTCTCTGTTTCCATCAGGATCCATCAGCAGAGACCAGATTCTCCTGAACCCAGCTGTGTGTCCATGAAGAGTGACGGGTCTATGTATCGACCTATTACCTTCAAACATGTTCAGCAGTCTGCTGATCAGAGGTCAGACTGTAAGATGTTTGTGTCTGTTATGTAGAAATTAATTCTTGACCTCAGTGACTAATAACTGTGGTAAATATTCTAAACAGGTCCACTAACTTAGCTAATCCCTGAACTTTCTATTGTATCACATGGCCTTCCTCAGTGAGTAGAACTTGCTCAGGTGTCATCAAGTCAGATATGAATGTCTTGATCTTTCTCCGACTGTCCACTGACTCCTGGTCAATGACCTTTGACCCCTTCCCAGTGGATACTGTGACTGGTTTTGTTCTGGTTTTCAAAGACTAGTACTACTACAACTTGACAAAGGTCCTTTGTTTAAAGGATCATTCTGCTGATTTTCTATATTTGTCTTCATGTTTGGATCCAAACCAACAATGAACTGATCTACTAACAGTACTGTGTGTGTATCAAAGCCTGATATATCTGATTCCTCTGTTGTTGTTATAAACTATTAGAAACACGTCAGTGAGTCACACCGCTGCACTGGGTCACATGTTCCTTTATTATGAAGAGAGCGTTTATCGTAACTTGTAACGGCTCCAAAGCGTAAAAACAGTGATAAGATATTAAGAGAGAGAACTTCTTGGTCCGGCAGACGCAACTGAGCATGTGCGGGAACGTGGTTCCGTTAACAGCTTCAGCTTGTTGTGACTCTGCAAATGAGATTTGTTGACAATAAGAAAAAGTGATCACACCTGAGCAATTATTTTATCTGATGAAGGCCATGGCATACAGCTGAGAGCTGCAGGAAGAACTGGAGACATTGTATTTAGAATATTTACCACAGAAGAAGTATGATGTCTTTGTTATTAACATATCGACCACATCATATTCTTTGTCTGAGAAGAATTATATTGAACATGTGAATTTATGAGTGTTTTGTTTCCATCAGGATCCATCAGAAAAGACAAAGCTACTCTGAACCCAGCTGTGTGTCCATGAAGAGTGACTGGTCTATGGGTCGACCTATTACCTTCAAACATGTTCATCAGTCTGCTGATCAGAGGTCAGACTGTAAGATGTTTGTGTCTGTTATTATCCAACTCTCATAGGAAGAAGTTTGATTGACTGTGGACATTTAGTCTTCACCTTAGTGATAAATACTGTTTTTACACACAATGTCCTCATAAATACAAACACACACACTCCTCCTACATACACTTTTCAAAAGCCACAAACTTTATCTGTATAACAGTTTTTAAAACAGAGGAACAAAGTCTTTACAGAGACAAATGATCAGAGGTCAGACAGAGCAGCCGAGTGTTTTACCTGGATCCTCTGTGATAGAACACAACACCTTTAACACTGAGTGTCATTATTTATTCTAAGACTTCATGTTTTCTTCACAGAGTTCATCAGCAGAGCTCAGAGGTTCTCAGTGGTCAGTCTGTCCAGCAGCATCAAACACACCTGGACTCCATATTTATGGTGTGTAAATGTAAAGCACAGCTCCTACTGCTAACTACAACAGCTACAGACTAAATACTAAACTACCATTCTGGTCCTAACAGTCTCCATGCTGCACTCTGTAGACCAGCAGGTTTTCAGTCTGTCACACATCATCTGATGTTGACTTCTACCAGTTACATTTACATTTGATTCTGTTCCAGCTGCTGGAGGAGAACATCATCAGTTTTGTGAAGAACGAACTGAAGAAGATGCAGAAGGTTCTGAGTCCAGGTTACCCAGAATGCTTAGAGAGTCAGAGTGAGGATGAGGAGGTGTTAGACGGTGAGGAGGAAGAGCAGAGGAGGAGCAGCAGAGAGGCATTTCTGAAGGTCACACTGCACTTCCTGAGGAGAATGAAGCAGGAGGAGCTGGCTGACTGTCTGCAGAGCAGTAAGAGGATTTTAACAGATTTAACATGATGGAGAGAAAATGGAGGCAACATGGGAGAGTTTTATATTTCAGACTCTGCTGTTAATATGATGCAAACATCTGCATCAGATCTGTGAATTCTTCTGAGCTGAAAAAAGTCAGAAACTGTTTGTCCGCAACTGATGAGCTGAATAGATTTCATAGTGGAGGAAAATATAAACATCTGCAGTTTAATGTTTACATTCTACCAATTTACTGTAGAATCATCTGATCAACTTAATTTGTTGTTTGTTCATTCAGGAACTCGTGCTGCAGAGTGTCGATATAAACTCAAGTCTAACCTGAAGAAGAAGTTCCAGTGTGTGTTTGAGGGGATCGCTAAAGCAGGAAACCCAACCCTTCTGAATCAGATCTACACAGAGCTCTACATCACAGAGGGAGGGACTGCAGAGGTCAATGATGAACATGAGGTCAGACAGATTGAAACAGCATCCAGGAAACCAGACAGACCAGAAACAACAATCAGACAAGAAGAAATCTTTAAAGCCTCACTTGGAAGAGATGAACCAATCAGAACAGTGATGACAAAGGGAGTGGCTGGCATTGGGAAAACAGTCTTAACACAGAAGTTCACTCTGGACTGGGCTGAAGACAAAGCCAACCAGGACATACAGTTCACATTTCCATTCACTTTCAGAGAGCTGAATGTGCTGAAAAAGAAAAAGTACAGCTTGGTGGAACTTGTTCATCACTTTTTTACTGAAACCAAAGAAGCAGGAATCTGCAGGTTTGAAGAGTTCCAGGTTGTGTTCATCTTTGACGGTCTGGATGAGTGTCGACTTCCTCTGGACTTCCACAACAATGAGATCCTGACTGATGTTACAGAGTCCACCTCAGTGGATGTGCTGCTGACAAACCTCATCAGGGGGAAACTGCTTCCCTCTGCTCGCCTCTGGATAACCACACGACCTGCAGCAGCCAATCAGATCCCTCCTGAGTGTGTCGACATGGTGACCGAGGTCAGAGGGTTCACTGACCCACAGAAGGAGGAGTACTTCAGGAAGAGATTCAGAGATAAGAAGCAGGCCAGCACCATCATCTCCCACATCAAGACATCACGAAGCCTCCACATCATGTGTCACATCCCAGTCTTCTGCTGGATCACTGCTACAGTTCTGGAGGATGTGTTGAAAAGCAGAGAGGGAGGAGAGCTGCCCAAGACCCTGACTGAGATGTACATCCACTTCCTGGTGGTTCAGTCCAAACTGAAGAATGTCAAGTATGCTGGAGGAGCTGAGACAGATCCACCCTGGAGTCCAAAGAGCAGGAAGATGATTGAGTCTCTGGGAAAACTGGCTTTTGAGCAGCTGCAGAAAGGCAACCTGATCTTCTATGAATCAGACCTGACAGAGTGTGGCATCGATATCAGAGCAGCCTCAGTGTACTCAGGAGTGTTCACACAGGTCTTTAAAGAGGAGAGAGGGCTGTACCAGGACAAGATGTTCTGCTTCATCCATCTGAGTGTTCAGGAGTTTCTGGCTGCTCTTCATGTCCATCTGACATTCATCAACTCTGGAGTCAATCTGCTGGCAGAAGAACAAACAACATCCCAGAAGTCTGAAACTGAACAAGAACCTGCAGAGACACATCTCTACCAGAGTGCTGTGGATGTGGCCTTACAGAGTCCAAATGGACACCTGGACTTGTTCCTCCGCTTCCTCCTGGGTCTTTCACTGCAGACCAATCAGACTCTCCTACAAGGTCTGCTGACACAGACAGGAAGTAGCTCACAGACCAATCAGGAAACAGTCGATTACATCAAGAAGAAGATCAGTGAGAATCTGTGTGCAGAGAGAAGCATCAATCTGTTCCACTGTCTGAATGAACTGAATGATCGTTCTCTAGTGGAGGAGATCCAACAGTCCCTGAGATCAGGAAGTCTGTCCACAGATAAACTGTCTCCTGCTCAGTGGTCAGCTCTGGTCTTCATCTTACTGTCATCAGAGAAAGATCTGGATGTGTTTGACCTGAAGAAATACTCTGCTTCAGAGGAGGCTCTTCTGAGGCTGCTGCCAGTGGTCAAAGCTTCAAATAAAGTTCTGTAGGTGGATGAGTTAATATGAATGAATAATGTCTAATATGTTTAATTTTATAAAGGACAAAGTATTTTGTTTGTGTTAATCATTAATTCTTCTTCAGGCTGAGTGGCTGTAACCTGTCAGAGAGAAGCTGTGCAGCTCTGTCCTCAGTTCTCAGCTCCCAGTCCTCTAGTCTGAGAGAGCTGGACCTGAGTAACAACAACCTGCAGGATTCAGGAATGAAGCTGCTGTCTGCTGGACTGGAGAGTCCACACTGTACACTGGAAACTCTCAGGTCAGGATACAGCATCTATAATTTCATTGTCTTGAACAATGACAATAAAGCTGATTCTGAGATGCTTTTTATACAGTTGATCATTTGCATGTAGTTTTACATTCAGATTAATGTCAATTATTCTGCATAACATCTGTAGGATTCTGGTACTTATATGATAAAAAACATTGTGTTATCAACCTTTTTATATTTCAAGTCTGTCAGGATGTCTGATCACAGAGGAAGGCTGTGCTTCTCTGGCCTCAGCTCTGAGCTCCAACCCCTCCCATCTGAGAGAGCTGGACCTGAGCTACAATCATCCAGGAGACTCAGGAGAGAAGCTGCTGTCTGCTGGACTGAAGGATCCACACTGGAGACTGAACACTCTCAGGTATGGAGAGACAGGTGGACACTCTCAGGTACGGACAGACAGGTGGACACTCTCAGGTACGGACAGACAGGTGGACACTCTCAGGTAATGACAGACAGGTGGACATTCTCAGGTATGGACAGACAGGTGGACACTCTCAGGTAATGACACACAGGTGGACACTCTCAGGTACAGACAGACAGGTGAACACTCTCAGGTAATGACACACAGGTGGACACTCTCAGGTACGGACAGACAGGTGGACACTCTCAGGTACAGACAGACAGGTGAACACTCTCAGGTAATGACAGACAGGTGGACACTCTCAGGTACGGACAGACAGGTGGACACTCTCAGGTACAGACAGACAGGTGGACTCTCTCAGGTACAGACAGACAGGTGGACACTCTCAGGTACGGACAGACAGGTGGACACTCTCAGGTACGGACAGACAGGTGGACTCTCTCAGGTAATGACACACAGGTGGACACTCTCAGGTACGGACAGACAGGTGGACACTCTCAGGTACAGACAGACAGGTGGACTCTCTCAGGTAATGATACACAGGTGGACAATCTCAGGTACGGACAGACAGGTGGACACTCTCAGGTACGGACAGACAGGTGGACTCTCTCAGGTACGGACAGACAGGTGGACTCTCTCAGGTACGGACAGACAGGTGGACACTCTCAGGTACGGACAGACAGGTGGACTCTCTCAGGTACAGACAGACAGGTGGACACTCTCAGGTAATGACAGACAGGTGGACACTCTCAGGTACAGACAGACAGGTGGACTCTCTCAGGTACAGAAAGACAGGTGGACACTCTCAGGTACGGACAGACAGGTGGACTCTCTCAGGTACAGACAGACAGGTGGACACTCTCAGGTACGGACAGACAGGTGGACTCTCTCAGGTACAGACAGACAGGTGGACTCTCTCAGGTACAGACAGACAGGTGGACACTCTCAGGTACAGACAGACAGGTGGACTCTCTCAGGTACAGACAGACAGGTGGACACTCTCAGGTACAGACAGACAGGTGGACACTCTCAGTCACGGACAGACAGGTGGACTCTCTCAGGTACAGACAGACAGGTGGACACTCTCAGGTAAACAACTTTGATGCTGAACACTAAAGTTCATTCTTGATCATGGACGTAATAGTTTGAAGATCATGTGATGTGAGTGAAACCTCTGGAAAAAGCTGGTAAGTCGACCTAAAGTTATTCTTGTGTTAAACTCTCATGTTCTCCTGGTGTCCCTTAACTCATCAGAGGAGAGTCCATCTATTATTTTATTATTGATGAATTTACTGTTTATTATAAAGAAGTTCACTTGTATCATGAACTTTATTTACAACTTTCTAACTTGTCGTTGTTGCTTCTTATTGTGTCTTTCAACTATTATTAATATTATTATTATTATTATTATTATTATTATTATTATTATTATTATTATTATTATTATTATTATTATTATTATTGTTATTGTTATTATTATTATCATTATTATATATTCAAACCAAATGAATGAACAAATGTATATAATTACAGTAAAATCTTTTGCTGCCTTATAGCTGAATTTATTCTCTAACTTCAAAATTGCTCCTTAATTTTCACCTTGAAGTCTCCTTTAATATTGAAGTCATGACACGCTCTATCCTCAGCACAACATGCAGAGGTCAATATTTAATATTGTGATTTATCATGTGGGAGGACATATTTGTCCATCACATCTTCTTCTTCAGGTCTTTTCCTCTCAGACTTCAGTGAAAGAATCCAGCAGACAGTTGAGACAGATGAGCTGCAGCCTGTTTCTGTGTCACTCTGACAAACTG
>CM076462.1:29536414-29561414 GCA_038419695.1 Scomberomorus guttatus
TTCAGACTGACTGCAGCTGAACATGCCTCCATCCTCGTCTTCCTCCTCTTCTTCCTCTCCCTCCCTCCTCCTTCTCCTCCTACTGCTCCGGCTCGGCGGCGGAGCGGCAGAGGACGCGGCCTGCAGCGGCGCTTTCCGCCCCGGTCAGGAGGACTTCGTGCTGGACGCGGAGGACGCGGTGAAGGAGGGAGCGGTTCTGTTGTCCACCGCGCACGCGCCCTCCGCGGAAGCCTGCGAACTCGTGTGCTGCCAGGAGCCGCGCTGCAACCTGGCGCTGCTGGAGCCGCGCGGCAGCGGAGCGGCGGCGGAGGAGAGCCGCGCCTGCGTCCTCTTCGACTGCGTCCACAGAAACCGCTTCGTGTGCAGGTTCGTGAACCAGGCCGGATACCTGAGCTACATCCGAAAGTCCGTGTACGTGCAGCACCTGGCGGGGCCGCCGGCAGCAGGTGAGTCCACCTGAGGACCCACAGGTCAGTTATATAAAGGGTCATAGCAGGACGGGTTCTCAACCTGGGCTCTGGGCCCCCGCAGGGCCACAAAATGATCAACAGGAGAAATGAATAATAAATAATATTAACTAAACTCTTACACCTGAAAGATAAAATAAAAACACTGCTGCAGACTGAAGTAGCTGTGATGTCATAAACCATGCAGGTACGTCCAGGTGTTAGTTGGTGGAAATTAAAACTCCAGCCGGGTCACACCTGCTGCCTACGTTACCCACAGTGCATCAGGTGTGTTCTGTCAGTTTACAGTTGAGTCTGTTTAAAGTCATCAGAGGAGGAACTTTTTATCTGATCAGCTGATATCAGATCAATATGTTTGAGGTAGAAAGATGCTGACAGGTTTATTTTTACTCTGTAAAACGTCCTGATCAGTTACAGTAAAATAAAATGTGCGTTTGTTTATGTTACGACTGTCTCATATTGAGTGGATCAATGATTTTACAAGTTAAAGTCTGATAGTGTAGAACAATCATCCAGCATGAACAGTTTAATAGTAAGTAATGACAACACTCGCCTCCTTTTCAAAGGCTCCATATCTCAGAAACCAAAGAAGATAAAAGCTGAAACTTTTGCACACTAGTTGTTGGTACAATAATATAATTCACATCCAGTATGAAATCCACGATGTCAGGAGGCCTCAGACAGAATGAACCTTTACTGTCACAGAGACTAAAGAAGCTGGAAGTAATCGATTAATTGAGTAATCGTTGCAGCTCTAGTTAAATAAACATGGTGTTATATTGTCCAATAATCCGTCCAGCATTACGTTTCCTACAAACATATTTCCTGCTGTAATTTAGTCGTATATGAACATAATTCTTTGAAGATAGAGTTTAATTTTATGTTTAAAGAAGTTCTATCAGCTGATGTACGATTATCAGATTTTGTAGACTCAACACTAACTCATGACATCATCCTGTGTGACATCACTGTGTCTCCAGCTGGACAGGCTCCGCCCATCGCCAACGCGGGTCGCGACGTGGTCGTTCAACCCGGAGAGACGGTGACGCTCAACGGCATCGAGAGCCTGCCGCTGGACGACGCCCACATCACCGGCTACCTTTGGAGTCTGCAGAGCGGAGACGCCGGCGTCACGATGGAGGTAAAAGCTCCATGATACCAAACTCATTCAATTCCTAAATGACGTGTTTGTCTCACTTCTGGGCAGAAACCGTCTTTGTGTAGTAACAGCTGACACGTGTTTTTGTTTGGATTGGCAGCGTTCCTCATTTTTAAAGCTTTCCAGCTTTTTAATGTGTTTCTGCAGAAGGTGGAGCTTCCTGTTGTCTCTCTGGGTGAAAGAAGTTTTGAATAAAGTTTTTCTCTTATTATTGTGAATGATAAGTAGTACATTACATTGAATGTGTCTCTGCCTCTGCGACAGGCAGAACTTGTTCTCGTGTCCAGATGAATAAAGTTTTAAATTGAGTTGTTTTTGAATGTGATTCTGCAGAAGACGGCTCTACCTGACCAGGTGCAGCTTTCCAACCTGCAGCCGGGCTCATACGTCTTCCAGCTGACCGTCACCGACTCCAACGACCAATCAGACGATGCCAAGGTCACCGTCCTTGTGCTCAGCCCGGAGCTGTCCAGCAGTGAGTGCTCATGGGAAGTGTAGTCCACTGATTATTTCTATGTTGAGTTTAATCTGAACTGTGTTGGTTTGTTGTTTTGTCAAGAAACTGAATTTAAAGTCTTTTTCTCAGACAGACGAGCTGACTCAGGATCAGTTTATTGATTGGTCACATCATTAACGACCATTTATTGATCAGTTAAACTCTCCTGATAAAGACAGAATCAGTTGATCTGCTGAGAGTTTCTGTGTTCAGTCAGTCAAGTGAATCAGTGTTTTCACACTGATGATCCACACCTCAACTCAAACTGGTCAGACTGGAATGTCACACACACACACACACACACACACACACTCAGCAGAAACTAAACTGGCTCTGTGAAGCTTTTATTACGTCATCTTGACCTTGTCGCCTTCTTTCAGCTGATATGAGTCACATGACTGATGTGTTGCTCAGAGTCAGTGTGAGTGTCAGACAGCTGTTTAATATTTATTCTTTTCCTACATGAAGACATGAGTGTGTGTGTGTGTGTGTGTGTGTGTGTGTGTGTGTGTGTGTGTGTGTGTGTGTGTGTGTGTGTGTGTGTGTGCCTGAAACTCCAGTATGTTGTTACCACACACACACACACACCCTGCTGAGGGTTAATGTGTAAGTATACTGTACACACTTTACAGTTTTACAGTATCGACCAAAACTGTGACTGCATTGCATTGTGGGAGAACAGTGTCCATCAGCACACTCAAACTGATTATTAGTAAGAGCTGACTATGAACATGTTTAGTTTAGTCACTTTCACACCTGGTTTTAACGTGTTCTCGTTTGTGATCAGATCCCAAAACGCAAAATAGCTGCCACAAACGTTTTAACGAGGGAAGACTTCTACCTGCTGGTACTTGTAGTTTTAACGAGGGAATACTTCTACCTGCTGGTACTTGTAGTTTTAACGTGTAGTTTAATCATGTTGCTGTATATCATGTGTAGACCACACCATGTACATCTCATGTAAATCAGATGATGTTTGTCACATAAGGCTGATTTCCTGTTGTCAGTAGGTGGCGCTATGAGTAAATATTGACATGTAGATGTGTTCAGGCCTGGACTCTTATCAAACATGAGAAATTTGGGGCAGATTGTATGATGTAAAGTGGAGTTACAACAACAATGTCGAGAATGATGAGAACAATGAACCCACCAAATTTCACAAACATCAAAGAAACTTTGTTCCAAAATGGCGCCAATTTTTCAAGTTTTCGAGCTTCCCGAGGCCCCCAAAAATACAACGGCATGGGGTAATAATAATAATAATAATGATAATAATCCCATGAAAAACAATAGGTTCCTCATGTTCAGGCTCTAAATATACACGTAACCACAGAACAATCAGCCAATCCTGAGGATCAAGTGATCAATAATCTTAGAGAACATACCTGGAGGGATGAGGGAGGTTCATCACTGTGGTTACCACCCACTGATCATTGTTTTTATTCTTTATCTGTGAAGTCACCTGATCAGTATCTGTCCTTTGCCCGCCCCTCCCCAGCTGTGTGCCTCCTATAAGATTATTGATTATTGATCACCTGCTCTCTGGGGTTTTTTCTAGTTTGAAACAGACTGACGTAAAATTTGAATCTGACAAAACAATCCCAACTCAAGGTCCACTTACTCGTTGGAGGTACAACTGAGAAGACCATGTGACACGGTTGAAAGCTCTTGAAGAAGTTAGTAAGTGGACCTTGAGTTGGGATGGTTTTGTCAAACTACAGATTCTAAGAAGAACTTTGATGCTTCACATTTAAATTGTTCAGATTTTTGTGATAAAAAAGTTAATAAAAGAGTAAGATAAAAGAGTTCAGAAACAAATCTATCAAACAAACATTTAGTTTTGTATCAAAATGAATGAAGCAGAAACTGTATCACATGACCTCCTCTGTCCTATCAGAGTACTGTCTGGCTCTGTATCACATGACCTCCTCTGTCCTATCAGAGTACTGTCTGGCTCTGTATCACATGACCTCCTCTGTCCTATCAGAGTACTGTCTGGCTCTGTATCACATGACCTCCTCTGTCCTATCAGAGTACTGTCTGGCTCTGTATCACATGACCTCCTCTGTCCTATCAGAGTACTGTCTGGCTCTGTATCACATGACCTCTCCTGTCCTATCAGAGTACTGTCTGGCTCTGTATCACATGACCTCCTCTGTCCTATCAGAGTACTGTCTGGCTCCAGTGAAGGTTGGTCCGTGTCGCGCTGCGTTTCCTCGCTGGCGTTATGACGCAGCGACGGGCGACTGTGTGGAGTTTGTGTTCGGAGGCTGTAAATCAAACAACAACAACTTCCTGTCCAAAGACGAGTGTGTGTCCGCCTGCAGAGGAGTCACAGGTAACACACACACCTGACGGTACACACAGGTAACACACACACCTGACAGTACACACAGGTAACACACACACCTGACAGTGCACACAGGTAACACACACACCTGACGGTACACACAGGTAACACACACACCTGACAGTACACACAGGTAACACACACACCTGACAGTGCACACAGGTAACACACACACCTGACAGTACACACAGGTAACACACACACCTGACAGTGCACACAGGTAACACACACACCTGACAGTGCACACAGGTAACACACACACCTGACAGTACACACAGGTAACACACACACCTGACAGTACACACAGGTAACACACACACCTGACGGTACACACAGGTAACACACACACCTGACGGTACACACAGGTAACACACACACCTGACAGTACACACAGGTAACACACACACACACACACACACACACCTGACAGTACACACAGGTAACACACACACCTGACAGTACACACAGGTAACACACACACAGGTAACACACACACACACCTGACAGTACACACACAGTACTGCTTCATCCTGTAATACTCCTGATGAGTGTTTTTGTCCACAGTGACGTCCGAGAGAAGCATCGCTCAGCCCGCCGGCGGTCAGTCCCACAATGCACCTCTTCATCTCACCTCTGCAGCATGTTTAGGATGTAAAGTATAAATGTGATTGATTGTGTTTGTGTGTTTGTGTGTATGTGTGTGTGTGTGCGTGTGTGTGCGTGTGTGTGCGCGCGCGTGCGTGTGCGTGCACGTGTGTGTGTGCGCAGAGGTGTGTGGGTCTGCGTGTCTTCCTGATCAGCTGGTTTGCAGCAGCAGCTGTTGTCTGGACAGAAGTCTGGAGTGTGACGGCGTGACGCACTGCAGTGACGGATCGGACGAGAACCAGTGCAGCAAATGTAGCGCACACACACACACACACACACACACACACACACACACACCACACACTGAGCAGTGACCTTCCTCCTCCTCTTCCTCAGTGAATCAGACCTTCTCTCGGCTGCTGAGCATCGATGTGAACCAGAGGAAAGGTTAGTGTGTTTGTGTCTCTCTGAGCTAACAAGCTAACAGGCTGCATGCTAACTACACCCCCCCCCTCAGCTCGGTGCACGGAGCCCCCCCGCACCGGCCACTGCCGGGCCAGTCACACCCGCTGGTACTACGACCCTCTGAACAGGAAGTGCCACCGCTTCACCTTTGGCGGCTGTGATGGAAATGAAAACAACTTCGAGGCGGCAGACAAGTGCAGCGAGACCTGCGACGGAGTGACAGGTACAAATACACACTAATATACATACAGTACATATAGTTCATATAGTATTACACATAGTTATATACATACAGTACATATAGTTCATATAGTATTACACATAGTTATATACATACAGTACATATAGTTCATATAGTATTACACATAGTTATATACATACAGTACATATAGTTCATATAGTATTACACATAGTTATATACATACAGTACATATAGTTCATATAGTATTACACATAGTTATATACATACAGTACATATAGTTCCATATATATTACACATAGTTATATACATACAGTACATATAGTTCCATATAGTATTACACATAGTTATATACATACAGTACATATAGTTCCATATGTATTACACATAGTTATATACATACAGTACATATAGTTCCATATGTATTACACATAGTTATATACATACAGTACATATAGTTCCATATAGTATTTCACATAAAGTTATATACATACAGTACATATAGTTCCATATAGTATTACACATAGTTATATACATACAGTACATATAGTTCATATAGTATTACACATACAGTTATATACATACAGTACATATAGTTCCATATAGTATTACACATAGTTATATACATACAGTACATATAGTTCATATAGTATTACACATAGTTATATACATACAGTACATATAGTTCCATATAGTATTTCACATAAAGTTATATACATACAGTACATATAGTTCCATATAGTATTACACATAGTTATATACATACAGTACATATAGTTCATATAGTATTACACATACAGTTATATACATACAGTACATATAGTTCCATATAGTATTACACATAGTTATATACATACAGTACATATAGTTCCATATATATTACACATAGTTATATACATACAGTACATATTGTTCCATATAGTATTTCACATAAAGTTATATACATACAGTACATATAGTTCCATATAGTATTACACATAGTTATATACATACAGTACATATAGTTCCATATGTATTACACATACAGTTATATACATACAGTACATATAGTTCCATATAGTATTACACATAGTTATATACATACAGTACATATAGTTCCATATAGTATTACACATAGTTATATACATACAGTACATATAGTTCCATATGTATTACACATACAGTTATATACATACAGTACATATAGTTCCATATAGTATTACACATAGTTATATACATACAGTACATATAGTTCCATATAGTATTACACATACAGTTATATACATACAGTACATATAGTTCCATATAGTATTACACATAGTTATATACATACAGTACATATAGTTCCATATAGTATTACACATAGTTATATACATACAGTACATATAGTTCCATATGTATTACACATACAGTTATATACATACAGTACATATAGTTCCATATAGTATTACACATAGTTATATACATACAGTACATATAGTTCCATATAGTATTACACATAGTTATATACATACAGTACATATAGTTCATATAGTATTACACATAGTTATATACATACAGTACATATAGTTCCATATATATTACACATAGTTATATACATACAGTACATATAGTTCCATATAGTATTACACATAGTTATATACATACAGAACATATAGTTCCATATAGTATTACACATACAGTTATATACATACAGTACATATAGTTCCATATAGTATTACACATAGTTATATACATACAGTACATATAGTTCCATACAGTATTACACATACAGTTATATACATACAGTACATATAGTTCCATATAGTATTACACATAGTTATATACATACAGTACATATAGTTCCATATAGTATTACACATAGTTATATACATACAGTACATATAGTTCCATATGTATTACACATACAGTTATATACATACAGTACATATAGTTCCATATAGTATTACACATAGTTATATACATACAGTACATATAGTTCCATATAGTATTACACATAGTTATATACATACAGTACATATAGTTCATATAGTATTACACATAGTTATATACATACAGTACATATAGTTCCATATATATTACACATAGTTATATACATACAGTACATATAGTTCCATATAGTATTACACATAGTTATATACATACAGAACATATAGTTCCATATAGTATTACACATACAGTTATATACATACAGTACATATAGTTCCATATAGTATTACACATAGTTATATACATACAGTACATATAGTTCCATACAGTATTACACATACAGTTATATACATACAGTACATATAGTTCCATATAGTATTACACATAGTTATATACATACAGTACATATAGTTCCATATATATTACACATAGTTATATACATACAGTACATATAGTTCCATATAGTATTTCACATAAAGTTATATACATACAGTACATATAGTTCCATATAGTATTACACATAGTTATATACATACAGTACATATAGTTCCATATGTATTACACATACAGTTATATACATACAGTACATATAGTTCCATATAGTATTACACATAGTTATATACATACAGTACATATAGTTCCATATAGTATTACACATAGTTATATACATACAGTACATGTAGTTCATATAGTATTACACATAGTTATATACATACAGTACATATAGTTCCATATATATTACACATAGTTATATACATACACTACATATAGTTCCATATAGTATTACACATAGTTATATACATACAGTACATATAGTTCCATATAGTATTTCACATAAAGTTATATACATACAGTACATATAGTTCCATATAGTATTACACATAGTTATATACATACAGTACATATAGTTCCATATAGTATTACACATAGTTATATACATACAGTACATATAGTTCCATACAGTATTACACATACAGTTATATACATACAGTACCTATAGTTCCATATAGTATTACACATAGTTATATACATACAGTACATATAGTTCCATATATATTACATAGTTATATACATACAGTACATATAGTTCCATATAGTATTACACATAGTTATATACATACAGTACATATAGTTCTATATAGTATTACACATAGTTATATACATACAGTACATATAGTTCCATATAGTATTACACATAGTTATATACATACAGTACATATAGTTCCATATATATTACATAGTTATATACATACAGTACATATAGTTCCATATAGTATTACACATAGTTATATACATACAGTACATATAGTTCCATATAGTATTACACATAGTTATATACATACAGTACATATAGTTCCATATAGTATTACACATAGTTATATACATACAGTACATATAGTTCCATATAGTATTACACATAGTTATATACATACAGTACATATAGTTCCATATAGTATTACACATAGTTATATACATACAGTACATATAGTTCTATATAGTATTACACATAGTTATATACATACAGTACATATAGTTCATATAGTATTACACATAGTTATATACATACAGTACATATAGTTCCATACAGTATTACACATACAGTTATATACATACAGTACATATAGTTCCATATAGTATTACACATAGTTATATACATACAGTTCATATAGTTCATATAGTATTACACATAGTTATATACATACAGTACATATAGTTCCATATAGTATTACACATAGTTATATACATACAGTACATATAGTTCCATATAGTATTACACATACAGTTTGAACTGTTCTGTGATTCAGAGCAGCTTCATTGATTAGGATCCATGTTTTGTTCCAGTTCAGTTGAACTCGTTCTCTTCTCTCCGTGTGTCTGCAGAGCGACATGTTTTTGCCAGAGGGATGTTTGAGCGCTTTGAGGATGAAGATGAAGACGACTCAGGTGAGACTTCACCTCTGACGCTCTGACAGACTTCATGTTTCCACAAGTTCATTCTGACGTTATCTGCTGTGTTTGATGGTGATGTGATGATGATGATGATGATGGAGATGTAGTATCACAGTCAGCAATAACAGGAAGTGACTTCACAGTCTCCTCCTCAGGCTCCATCGCGCTGGCCGTCATCTTGTCGGTAGCCATCTTGGCTCTGTTGGCAATCCTCACTTACTGTTTCCTGAAATCCCGGCGGGAGCGCTTGCACCGCCCCGTCGCCACAGGCCCCGCCCATGTGGCGCTGCCCGAGCAGGACACGCTCGTTTACAACAGCACCACCAAACCTGTATGACATCATCACCGCCACTGTCATCATGACGACCTGCTGCTGCCTGACATGTTGATGTTTTTGTGTCATTTTCCTTTAATTCTCTTATTTTTCTTCTTATTCTTTTCATTCTTTTAACTAAAGTTTTGTCAGTTTCTCTGCTCATGTTCTTATTTTTCTCGCAGTTTTTGTTTGTTTGTCAGTTTATTTTCAGTTTTGTGAATCTTTATCAGATTTTCAGTCTGAGCAACATATTTGTAAAATAAGCACAGTTCAGTTTTATTATAATATAAACAGTTTTTACATGTCGAGATGTTCAGGTTGTTTTTCTGTATATTTTTGTTTTGTTGGGTTTCTCAGGTGAATCTTTACTGTGTGAATATATTTGATATCTGTTTGTGTTTAATGTATTTATAACTTTGTGTCCGGGTTTCATTTAAAACATGTAAATGATTGTTAGTTAGTTTGACTGTAAATATGAAGTTCTGGTATTTGAATCATCTCAGGTCGTTAAACATCTGCTGCCGTCATGTTTTTAATGTTCAGTGTTTCTTATATCAATAAAGCTTTGTGGGAACAACAGACGCTGCAGATTTACTGTCTGCAAGGTCACAAATGGTACAAAATTCATTTAATGTCTTTACATTAAAGAGATGATGAAATGACAAAACATCAAACTAACAAGCTCCAACTTGTTTCTGAAGCTCGTGATGATAACTGAACCATCTCCATGATCACTGAGGAAGACCATGAGATGCAGCTGAAAGCTTCGGGTTTCCAGTTCAATTCAAGTTTATTTTATTTCCACAGTGCAGAAAACACGTACAATGAAAAGTGTGTTGTGGCTCCCCAGAGACGCTGCAAAAGGCAGATAAAAGGATAAAAGAAGAGCAAATACATAAAACAATATAAACATGAAATAACAGAAGAAGGAAACACTGTATAATATATTTAATCCTATAAACATAAATGAAGCTGAAAGTTCAGGAAACAAACAGAACACATCAGATTATTGAATAATAAGTTGAAGTTAGTCTTATTTGAAATGACATTTCTTTATTTAAACAAATTAAAGGAGCAGAATTATCTTTGGAATTATTAAATAGAAAATGTGATGATGATCAGTAGATGTGCTGGCACAGGTGGAGACTCCACACTTTGATGCACTTCTGTTTTCAGCTGGCAGTTGTAAACCTTGTATGTCCAATGTGTCAGTATCAGCTGATGATGTCATGAGAAAACTGCCTCGACTCAGAAACACACCCCACCCAGACTGGAGATACAGGTTTTTAATCAGACAGCACAGACGTTTGTGTTTCTGTAAAATCTTTCAATTATTTTAAATTTGTCCTGAACGACATCAACAGTGAAACAAACAAATGAATAATGAAGCTGAATGTTGTGTTTGTGTCGTCTGACTGGCTGACAGGCTGAAACTGGTTTGTTGTGTAACTCTGGTCGCTGCCTCTCAGCTCATAAACACACTAACTGCTTCTATGAAGTCACAGTTGTTTTTTCTTAAAGTCTGAAATGTTTGTAACGTCTGACAGTCACAGTGCAGCTCTCTGGTGTCCAGCAGGGGGCGACACGTTTATTACAGGAAACATTTTGTTATTAAACTATAAGAATCCTTTAAACTGTGTTCAGCCTGAAAGAAGAACTAAAGGTGTTGGTTTCTATTTTCTATTCAATTCACCACATTCAATACAAATAACACAACAGTTTAAATAAATACAGTTTATGTTAGACAGAAGAACTAAGAGATGCAGAGATCAGACACATGGTTGTCATAGTAACACAACACGCTTTCTGGCAGGTGAGTTTTCCAGGTACGCAGCAGAAAATGGAGCTCAAAGAAATGGAACGTCTCATCCCTCAACTCCGTTAAAGATCAGATCAATAAATCAATCAGTCAGTCAGTCAGTCAGTCAGTCAGTCAACCAATCAGTCAATCAATCAATCAGTCAGTCAATCAGTCAATCAGTCAATCAATCAATCAACCAATCAGTCAATCAATCAGTCAGTCAACCAATCAGTCAATCAATCAGTCAGTCAGTCAACCAATCAGTCAGTCAGTCAGTCAACCAATCAGTCAATCAATCAGTCAGTCAGTCAGTCAAGCAATGAATCAATCAAGACAGAGTGTTCTACTACAGGGTTCTACTAGAGATTCTACCAACGCTCCGTCGGTCTCCAGTAGTACCCTCTGTCTGTCTTCAGTAGAACCCTCTGTCTGTCCTCAGCAGAACCCTCTGTCAGTCCTCAGTAGAACCGTCTGTCAGTCCTCAGTAGAACCCTCTGTATGTCCTCAGTAGAACCCTCTGTATGTCCTCAGCAGAACCCTCTGTCAGTCCTCAGTAGAACCGTCTGTCAGTCCTCAGTAGAACCGTCTGTCAGTCCTCAGTAGAACCCTCTGTCGGTCCTCAGTAGAACCCTCTGAATGTCCTCAGCAGAACCCTCTTTCAGTCCTCAGTAGAACCCTCTGTCGGTTCTCAGTAGAACCCTCTGTCAGTCCTCAGAAGAACCCTCTGTCAGTCCTCAGAAGAACCCTCTGTTGGTCTTCAGTAGTATCCTCTGTATGTCCTCAGTAGAACCCTCTGTCTGTCTTCAGTAGAACCCTCTGTATGTCCTCAGTAGAACCCTCTGTCAGTCCTCAGTAGAACCCTCTGTTGGTCTTCAGTAGTATCCTCTGTATGTCCTCAGTAGAACCCTCTGTCTGTCTTCAGTAGAACCCTCTGTATGTCCTCAGTAGAACCCTCTGTCAGTCCTCAGTAGAACCCTCTGTCGGTCTTCAGTAGAACCCTCTGTATGTCCTCAGTAGAACTCTCTGTCAGTCCTCAGTAGAACCCTCTGTCGGTCTTCAGTAGAACCCTCTATCAGTCCTCAGTAGAACCCTCTGTCAGTCCTCAGTAGAACCCTCTGTATGTCCCCAGTAGAACCCTCTGTCACTCCTCAGTAGAACCCTCTGTCAGTCCTCAGTAGAACCCTCTGTCGGTCTTCAGTAGAACCCTCTGTCAGTCCTCAGTGGAACCCTCTGTTGGTCTTCAGTAGTATCCTCTGTATGTCTTCAGTAGAACCCTCTGTATGTTCTCAGTAGAACCCTCTGTATGTCCTTAGTAGAACCCTCTGTCAGTCTTCAGTAGAACCCTCTGTATGTTCTCAGTAGAACCCTCTGTATGTCCTTAGTAGAACCCTCTGTCAGTCTTCAGTAGAACCCTCTGACAGTCCTCAGTAGAACCCTCTGTATGTTCTCAGTAGAACCCTCTGTATGTCCTCAATAGAACCCTCTGTATGTTCTCAGTAGAACCCTCTGTATGTTCTCAGTAGAACCCTCTGTATGTCCTCAGTAGAACCCTCTGTCAGTCCTCAGTAGAACCCTCTGTATGTTCTCAGTAGAACCCTCTGTATGTCCTCAGTAGAACCCTCTGTCAGTCCTCAGTAGAACCCTCTGTCAGTCCTCAGTAGAACCCTCTGTATGTTGTCAGTAGAACCCTCTGTATGTCCTCAGTAGAACCCTCTGTCAGTCCTCAGTAGAACCCTCTGTATGTCCTCAGTAGAACCCTCTGTCAGTCCTCAGTAGAACCCTCTGTTGGTCTTCAGTAGTATCCTCTGTATGTTCTCAGTAGAACCCTCTGTATGTTCTCAGTAGAACCCTCTGTATGTTCTCAGTAGAACCCTCTGTATGTCCTCAATAGAACCCTCTGTATGTTCTCAGTAGAACCCTCCGTTGGTTCTCAGTAGAACCTTCAGTGTTCAGAGTGGAGCTGATGATGATTTCTACTTTTCTTCACATGCTGTTTTTTCTAGTCTTTGAAATGAGGCGCATGCGCAGAGGGTCGGAATGTGTGCGCAGCAGACAGATCTTTTAATGAGGAAAAAACAGTGAAGAGTGTGAATTTAAACAGTCTGTCAGTGTGGATGCGTCTTTACGGAACATTTACGGCAGCTTTTGTATTTAAACGTCACCGAGGTGAGTTCAAACTTGACTCTTCGTGTTCAGTTAGTTTCAGGAAATGTTTCAGAGGAAACATGAAGGTAATTAAGTCCACAGAGAGACTTTCAGTGGTTTAACTGCTCTGCTCGCTTCTGTGTTCACTTTAAACTTTAGACATTTAGAAAACGAAGCGAACCTTTTTGACTTCTTGTCTTTACCTCTGAACTGAAAACTAATCATGTTTGTAGAAAGTCGTCAGCTTCGCCTGCAGCCTGTAGGTGTGGTTACTGATGCAGAACTGCGTTAGCGAATCTCAACATTTAAAGATTACGTGCTTGTCTGAGGAAATAACCACCTCTCACAACTCGACATAACAAATATTCAGATCATAAATAATGACTGTTTGATTCGGCATACTTATCATACACAAGACAACACTTGTTTTAAGGAGATTTCAAGTTTTGCCGGTTTGTTTCGCAATCAACCAACAAACGTTCCAACAAACAGAACAAGTCTGAACTCTGCAGGTTTTATCAGATGAAGAGACTCTTTGTGGTTTTGTTTTGTGCCGAATTGAACGATGGATATAAGAGATTCAGAGCAGTTATTGGGGCATGTTTGGTCAGATGTGTAACTCTGCAAAATAACCTAAAACTAAGCATTAAAGGGAGATTCATGTGTGAACTTTTTGAGTCTGCAGAAGAGAAAATAATCCGGCTGTAAAATTGGGGATTATTGTCCTGAAGTCTGGTTGTCTGTCTGTCAGATGTTTGGTTGGTGTGTGTTTAGTGATTGTTTGAGATGTTAAAGTGTGTTAAAGTCATTTATCAGCAGTAAATCTAACATATCACAGAAAACAGTCTCATAAATAAAGTTTTAAAGAAACACTTAAATAAAAGTAACTAAAAGATAAAACAGGAATATAAATAAAGTCTATACAATAATCAATAAAACTAATTAATAAACCAACTAACTAAAAAATAGCTAACTAATAAATAAATAAATAAATAATAAATGAAACTAAATGAATAAAGTAAACATAAAAACAGGAACTAAACAGGCTGTACAGGCTGTACCTGTGTGTGTCTACACTGTTTCCATGGTAACAGATCAGATTCCTAACCTGATCAGGATGCAGTCTGAGCATGCTCAGACACGCTGCCTCAGGGTGTTCACACCTTCAGCAGGACTTCCTGTCTCTGTTCATTGAGGTTACCACAGCAACCAGGGCTGCACCGCCATCAGCTGGTGCTCAATCAGTTCAATTGATCGGTTGATCAGCAGGCAATAAATTAAATGTGTCTAAACACATTTCATCTGCTGTCAGAAACTCTGTTTTATTTATTTATACACTGAATATTTTTTATTTTTGAGCCAGACATCTGAAGACGTCACTGCAGAGAAACTGATATTATGGGATGTTTAATAGACTTAAAGATGAATCAATGACTCAAGCAAATAACTGGCAGATTCATCAATAATGAAAATAATCATAGTTGCAGCTCTAGTTGTGTCTGTAGATTTGTCTTGAAGCTTCAGAGATGACCGACAGTTTCTGACATTAACTGACTGTAGCTGTAAATGTCAGCTGACCGACCGCCTGATGTTAGTTTACTGACTGACTGTTGCTAGCATGCTAGTGTAATAGCTAACTGACTGTTAACATGCTAGTGTAATAGCTAACTGACTGTTAACATGCTAGTGTAATAGCTAACTGACTGCTAACATGCTAGTGTAATAGCTAACTGACTAAAGTTTGTTAACTGACTCACTGATATTTTGAGACAAAGCTGATGTGCATTGTTTTGCTGAAACACGTTTACTGTACCACTGTTGTAAATACTTTCAGTGCAAAGTAGCTGAAGTCTGCTTGAAAAGTTGCTAGATGATGTCACACACTAATTTGAATATCTATGACATCATGACATAACAACTTATATCGGCTTACAAGATTTTAAAAGTGAAAGTAAAGAAAATAAAGTCAAACTGAAAAAAAATTTAGTTCTGTAATTAAATAAGATATTAAACTTAAACAGTCAAGACAAGTTAAATCATGGAGAATCAAAATAAAGAGAAGAAGGTCCCCCGACAAACAACAGGGATCAGTGATTGGTCGCAGCTCATTCACGTCTCTGTGTGGCTGCTGATTGGTCCACTGAACGCAGTCAGTCAGTGTTTATTCACCATGAAATACTGGCGACTCCCCTCATGGAGAGGAGTTAAGGTCCGCACAAAAAGCTGCTTGATTTGTTGCTAGCCGCCTTTTTGAAAACAGGACTAGGTCAAAACTAGTATATGGCTGGACCGTGTGGACACACCCCCTGACACTTGGCCGACCAATGGCGTAACTTCATCACTCAGTCAGTCAGGTGCAGACTTTTGTGTTTATAGGGCCCGTTGTGCCAGTACACCGTGACATCACTGCAGGGTCAGACTGAGACTGTGATGAGAGTAAGCCACTGAGTCCAGCAGGCGTTAACACGTAGTGACGTTACCTTGTGTTAGCATGTTCACAGCAGGGAGTGTGAGGTAGAGCGGACCGGTCTAAAAGTTGATCTTTAACCCTTAAAGGAACTTCCTGGGCTTCCTCTCACTTTTCTGTTGTGATGAACTAAACTGTAATTTAGTTTTGTTTGTGTTCCTCTGTGTAGCTTTAGTCTTTGGCAGAGCTGCAGTGTGAAGAAGAGACGGACTGACGTCTAAAACAGAAAGTTAACTTGTATTTAGAATAAGTCATGATGTTGGAGTTGAACCAGAAAACTACAGTTATGATTCAAAACAGTTTGTGTGTTTTTTATTGGTTGTTAAACTCCACAGATGCTGCTGAATGTCATAACTCACACACTGAACGGATGGATGTGTACAGGTATCTGTCTATGTAACCATGGAAACACGTTTACACGACCAGCGTGTGACCACAGCGTATGCAATCATTGGATCCTATTGGACCAAACACCACAGGTTGATCCCTGTGTTAGCAACCAATGGCATTAAAGCTTTAATGTCCGTGTTCATGTGAACACGTGAACATGTGAACACGCCTGCTGAGCTCAGTGCTTTGCTAGAGATTCACACTGACGCAGATATGTGAATGTTTTTTCCCCAAAAAACAGAACAACATAAACATATAAACAACTTTATAAGTTTTAATGGTTTGGGTGGTTGTTGCTTTTTTATTCAGCAGCTTCAGTAGAAAAAATGGGCTCAGTATCAAGTAGAAACAGTAAAGTTCAGTTTATTGATGTCAGACAGAAACATGACGTCTCAGCTGCATCTTGAAGGTGGATCCTGTTTTGCCTTCATCGTCCAATAAACACAGAGTGCTGACTCAGGTGTCCTCACCTGAGAAACCTGAAGGACTCTGAACACATCGTCATCACTTTTCACCGACTGCAGCTTTGTGTTAAAGTTGAGTTATAGATGTGATGTGAACACGTCTGCTGACTGAGCTGCTGCAGTGCTCCTGAACGCATCACTGGCTGCTCACCTTCACCTGAACACACCTGCAGAGGAGGAGACAAGACAGTTTATGACCTCACTTAACTTCTTCTTTTATCACACGCACACGCACACACACACACGCACACACACACACACACACACACACACACCACTGTGTGTTTTAGTGGAACTTGTTGTGTTCACTGACTCATTGTGTTGTTGGTTCGGTTTGGCTCCTGAGGAAGAGGAGCAGCTGTTTTCTTCCTCTTCACAGACTGTCAGTCATTCTGTGTAACACAGCATGAAAACAAAAACATCAAACAGAAAACAAACAATAAAAACACAAAAACATGAATCGTAAACAATAAAAACAATAATATCTGACAGTTTCACATGAAGCTGTTGTTTGAAGTTATTGTTTATTTTCTGTTTTATTGATTGTAACATTTGAGGAAATAAAAGGTTTGCTGCTCTGAGGTTCAACTAACAATTATTTTCATTATTGATTAGTCGATTAGTCTTTTGGTCCATAAAATCTTTCCCAAAGTCCAAGATGACGTCCTCAAATGTCAACAAAGATATTCAGTTTACTGTCATAGAGACTAAAGAAACCAGAAAATATTCACATTTCAGAAGCAGGAATCAAAGAATTTGGAGCTTTTTCTTAAAAAATTAGTAAAAACAATTGATTGATTATCAAAATAGTTGGAGATTAGTTCAATAGTTGGCAACTAAGCGACTAATCGTTGCAGCTCTAATTCCATCTGCAAAGCACCAATCAGTGCTCAGAATGTAGACATGAGGACCAATCAGGTTGTACCTCTGCACCATGTGACCTCGCTGCTCTGTGAGTGGTTAAAGGAGCTGAAACCTGTGATGTCAGTCAGTCTGAGTGACTGAAACAAACTGTTAGTCTGATCCTGACAGAATAATTACTGTTAGGATCAGACTGCTGAACAATGACAGCCATCTGCTAGCTGCTGATGCTAACGCTACCTGCTGCTAACTGTGTTTGTGTGTGTTTAACTTGAGTCCTGCAGCAGAAACAGTGATGAAACATTCAGAACTCACAGCAGCAAAAACACATTTGAAATATTTTTTCTAATAGTCTAAATGTGTAATGGTGCAGTAAACTCTATTCAAATTGTTAAAAAAACTAAAAACGAATGAAAAATACTTAATATTAATAAAAAAATACTTAATAATATTAATAATAATATTTAATCTGTAAAACTTTGATTTGGCCACAAACTAAAGAGATTTCCACGTATCCTTCATTATGGGACAGTCAGACCTAAACACACTGTTTGAGTTCATGTTTAAATCTGCTGCAGTTTAAAGTGTCAGAGCTCTGAGAGGTTTTCTGCCAGCATTCATCTCTCACCTTATTTACAGCAAGTGTTGCTGTTTGCTGTGATCATGTCTTTATATTCTTCACAGCTCTCTGTTATAATGACCTGTTCCTCCTGACTGAAGCAGGCAGCACATCATCGCTCCATTTTGTGCTGACAAAAATCAATGTGCACTCAATTCCACTTACTGGCTTATTCTGTAACTTTTGACTATATCACAGTCTTCATCAGCAGATATACTTTGCTCAGTTGCCGTTCATGTTGAACTAAACGTCAAGTTTCACAGTTTTTGTTTTAATATTTTGACTGTTTTTCACTTTGTGTGTGTGTGTGTGTGTGTGTGTGTGTGTGTGTGTGTGTGTGTGTGTGTGTGTGTGTGTGTGTGTGTGTGTGTGTGTGTGTGTGCAGGTCGGTGTGATGCCTGAAGGATCTCGCAGCTCCTCCTGTGACGTCCCGATGGGTGAAGGTAAGAAACTCTGATTCATCACGTTGTTCAGATGTTAATGATTAAATTAACCTCAGAAACTCGGCTGCGTCTGTTTGATGAGTAAACGTGTGTGTGAACTCTGCCTCAGTCATGTGACAAAGAATATCAGCAGTGTAACGATATGTGTGTTCGTCTCGGACCGTTCGATACAGGATGTTCGGTTCAGTTCGCTCTGTGACTCAGAGCGCGACTTCCACCCGGAACACTTTGGCAGCGCACCACTTAGCTGTAGCATGCTCATGGATGTATGCTAGGTTACCATGGTTACCCTACTAGAGTGATTAAATCCAGAGCAGAAAGATTAAATCCAGAGCATTAATTAGTTAATTAGCAGAAGTTAAAGATGTAGATAAACTAATTTTACAATCTGCAGATTAAATCAGTTCACTTTTAATTTCTGGGTCATTTTGAGTGAATTCAGTAACCATGGCGACCGTCTGATTCACCTCTCACTGGCTTTTTCTCCATAGCAGCAGCTGAGGCTCATGGGTAATGTAGTATTATCACAGTCAGATACTGTAAAGTATCAGTAGTCAGTCACATCAATCAATTAAAGAAATATTAGAAATGTGAATACAGAAGACTTCCATCATCATCCTGATAACATCAATATATAAACACTAAAATAATAAATACTGACAGAGTAAATATAACATAATAAGTGGAGGTCATGTCTGCAGTTTTGTTGATGTGATGGTGAAAACATGAAATAACGTCTCTGTGAGTCCGTCTGCAGCTCACAGACGCGTCTTTGTCGTCCTCTCTGTGTCGTCTGTTGGTGTGTGCGCTCATTCTTCTTCTGTGGTGGGTGGTGGAGGGAACCGGTGGCGTCTGACCCCCTCCACCCCCGTCCAGGACAAAAGGCGTCTGTCTGTGAGCAGCAGGACAGTTGTGTGTTGAATACGAGCTCAGTTTGTGCTGCAGTCTGAACACGCTATGCTTCCTGTTTCACAATAAAAGCATGGCTGCTGCAGAGAGTTAAAAACTGTTCGAGAGTTCATCTTCACTAACAGACAATCTGTGATCCTCAGCCGGGCAGCCAATCAGAGCTCTGCTAGAGTGAAGTCTGATGTTACATCTTTACTTAGAAAAACTGAGATTAACCAGCTAATCGTTAGCTTAGCATTAGCCTCAGTCTGTTAGCTTTAGTCTCAGTCTATTTACCAGCTCATGGAGCGTTAGCTTAGCGTTAGCTTAGTGTTAGCTTA
Organism: Scomberomorus guttatus; assembly: GCA_038419695.1. Lineage (NCBI taxonomy): Eukaryota > Metazoa > Chordata > Actinopteri > Scombriformes > Scombridae > Scomberomorus > Scomberomorus guttatus. The sequence continues at coordinate 29,556,729 of CM076462.1, forward strand.
AGGGAATCTTTGCTGATTTGTAACCTGCGTTGTATCATCAGTGTGGGTCGTATTTACAAATGAACAGTGTTTAACTTCCCTGTTTAAGCTTCCTGCTCATCTGCTCACAGAAGATCCAAAGTCTGGATGACGTGTTTTGCATCATTTTGCTGATCTGACTACAAACTACGTTTCCTCATTTCTGTAGAAAAAGGATGGAGACAGACTGAAAACTGCACTGCAACAAACTTTGTGGCGCTTTGACTTTGTTTTCTGACAGAATATTATATCAGACTTTAACTGTGAATACAGAACAGCTGACTTTACGCTGCATCCAGCTTCAGCACAATCTACCGTCCAGCTCCTCGTCACCAAACACAGGAAAAAAACAGTTTGTTTACAGTTTTCATCCACCATTGTTTTCCAAAACAAGCTCAAACGTAGACTCAGAGGTCTGACTGACTGTCTGACTGACTGACTGACTGTCTGACTGACTGTCTGTCTGACTGACTGTCTCTCTGACTGTCTGACTGTCTGACTGACTGTCTGACTGTCTGTCTGACTGTCTGTCTGACTGACTGACTGACTGTCTGTCTGACTGTCTGTCTGACTGACTGTCTGACTGTCTGTCTGACTGTCTGTCTGACTGACTGACTGACTGTCTGTCTGACTGTCTGTCTGTCTGACTGACTATCTGACTGACTGACTGTCTGACTGTCTGTCTGACTGTCTTACTGACTGACTGACTGACTGACTGACTGTCTGTCTGACTGACTGACTGTCTGTCTGTCTGACTGACTATCTGACTGACTGACTGTCTGACTGTCTGTCTGACTGACTGACTGACTGACTGACTCTGGCTTGTGTGCAGCTGGTTCTCTCAGTAACGATATAAACAGACTGATGAGGAAAACAGTCAGTAAGGAGATACTGATACTAAGCTCACTAACTTTGTCGCTCTGTAAACACACCGTCAGAAGACGGAGACACCTTCTACACAGGTGACGTAGCTTTAAGAATCATATTCACAGCAGAGATTTTCCCTTTAATAACAGCAGTGAGATGAGTTTATTATGTTCTGGTGATTTATAAAACTATCTTTGGACCAGTTTCTGATCTTTTTGTCGTATTTTATCAGCGTCTGTTGTTTTCTGCTGATTTGAACATATATTTATATTTCATATTTTATATATTTGTCTCATTTTGTTTGTCAGTAAGTAACAGACAGTTTGTCTGTGACTCAGGATCAACGTGATGAAACGTGTCTGTAATAACATGTATGTATTATTCTGCAGATGTAGTGAAGCTGCAGCAGACTGACGACTGACACACCTGATAGATCAATCAATTAGTTTTATTAGGTTAATTTCACTGAGTCAATATTCAGATCAGTGAGGACGGAGAGAGACAAGGGACAAAGTAAGGAGTGAATAAAATCATTTGCTTTAATTAAGAATCAATGAATAAATAATAATAATAATAATAATAATAATAATAATAATAATAATAATAATAATAATAACAATAACTATATGATTAGATTTCTGTCACTCCTTTGATCTCCCTGCATATAATTGAGAGTTGAACTCATCATAAACATCAGTGTGTTTACTCAGTGAGTCCAGCAGGTGGCGTCTCTGCTGCTCACTGTCAGTCTAATTGGATTAAGCCCCGCCCCCTCCCGTCAGGGCTGCAGGTAGACTGTCGACTGTGTCCTGACCAGTCCTGGTCCTGGTCTCTGTTGAAGGTAGGCTGCCTGTTTTTATTGTCTGACTGTCAGCTGGAGACTCTGTTTGATCTTCGGTAGATTTAAAGAGACATAATCGATTATTGTTCCAGCAGCACGTCGTGTTATTGATCACAGAGTGAAAACAGTGAGTTTTACTGCAGGAGGAGAAGAAAAGAAGCTTAAATCAGCTGTTTTCTGTTATAAGTCTGGTTGGCGTCACGCTGCTGTTTGTCTTCTGAATATGAAACAACTCTGTCACAGTTCTGGATGGAGGCGTCTCCATAGCAACGGCTGCTGAAGCTGTACTGTAGTATTTTGGGTAATATCACAGAGCAGAAACATATTGGATTAGATATTGATCTCAGCAGCACGTGTGTGTGTGTGTGTGTGTGTGTGTGTGTGTGTGTGTGTGTGTGTGTGTGTGACAGTAACTCAGTGTCTCTTCACTTGAAGATAATCTCGGGTCACATGACCAGACTCTTAATCGTCAGACTCTTAATCGCCATGGAAACCAGCAGAGTTTAACTGTGTTACATAAGACAGGTGTTCTGATGTCACTCTGCTGACATCATCATCAGGACAGCAACACAGTTCATACGAGTTTATATCTGTTAGAGCTGCAGCGATCAATCCATCAATTGATTAGTCAATCGACAAAAAAACATTTTTGATTTTAAATTTGATAATTGATTAATTGTTTTGATTTTTGAAGCTAAAATGTGAAAATTTGCTACTTTTCTCAGTTTTATATGATGTAAACTGAATATTTTTGGGTTTTGGTAAATATAACAGCCATTTTTCATTTTCTGTCTTTCTGTCTTCTGACTTCTGTTTTGAAGAGTGAACGTTTACTTGCTGGCTTCCTCGTAGCAGCAGCAGTACTGACTGTATCAGCTGCACCAGTATCAGTAGTATTAGTTACACCAGTAACAGTATCGACAGTCTGGAATCTATTTTAAAATCACAGTTGGGACTTTACAGTCGTTCCTGTCACATTAAACTGTGTTTGCTGTGGCTGAAGACTCTGTGTCACTGTGAACACATGAAGCTTCCTGTTTCCCTCCAGTCGACTCGTCCTGCAGCCTGCAGAGATCAGCTGGTGTCTCTATGAGGATACAGCAGGATACTTCAGACTGAAGCGTCAGCTCTGGTGGGGGGGGGGGGGGGGGGGGGCGACTCTGGTATATAACATGTATGTAAATGGTCAGAAAATCCAAAACAGGGTGAAATCATGGAGTAACGTCCCTTTCATCGTCAGTCTGTTCACTGTTACAGTCCAGAGGATTTAAAGCTTCCACTTTAATCCTCCTCTCACTTCAGGGATAAAATAATTTAAACGTGCGGCTCTTTAGATTTTCCAAATGTTATTGGATCAAAGTCTGATAGTGAAACGAGATATTTTGGGGGTTGTGATGCTCAAACAATGTAAACATGGTTTTACAGTGTGAATTTACAATGGGACCAGTTCACACACTCCAGGTAAATACTGTTTACTCTCTCTGCCAGCAGGGGGAGACACAAGCTCTGCACTGCAGGTTTAAACACAATGACGACCACATGGTCACGTGACACTAATGATTGCATCATCATCAGTGGACAGCTGGCAGCAGGAAAACAACAAATGCTGAACATGAAACAAATGATTGAAACCAGAATGTCTTCCATTGATCTTTGCTAATAAACAGAGAAGACGAGATAAAAGCTTTGATCAGAGATATTTCTGAGGGAATTACCCACAGTTCATAGCATTGTGATGTTAAATATGGGGTTACCAGGGGAGGCCCCGTAGCGTTAAAGAAAAAACAATTATATGGCATTTGGAGCCCTCGCAGCCTCTCACACTTACCAGCTGACCTCAGGGCATCAAATCAAAATCTCAGGTCCAGAAGTCTCCGACATTCAGCTCCAAACAGATTTAATTCAGACTTAAGAACAATGACTCAGAGCATTTTAGCTGCAATGTTTTCTCGAGGAGTTTAAAATGTCACCTATGAGTCTGTTGGTCCCCTGTGATGTGAAAACATCAGAGCTCCACTGACACAGTGTCTGTTCTGTCTGTCCTGATATTTAAGACTGTAAAAACTCAGCTGATATTAAATTTGTTGTTTTAACACGACCAAGAAATGTGCTGAGCAGGAAGTTTGACAGTTGAAATATTTCTGTACTTTAATTAATCAGAGGAGCAGAAGTGTCATCAGCACACAGACAGACATGTTTCACTTTAATGATGATGATGGGGGGGGGGAGCAACCCGACGTCACCTGACAAGGCGCTGTGTTGGCCAATCACATACAAGCGCACACGCGTGGTCGATTACTTAAACATGAACGTCATATTCAACTGTTTACTTCGTCTGTCAGTGTTTTAAACTGCTGTGTTGTGTTTTGGCTTCTGATCAACCTTTAAATGCATTAATCTGTAACTCCAGCTCGATTTCCTGGATCATATCGGATTTTCTCACCGGTACCTCAAACAGCTGCCCCGTACTGTTTTAATGCAGCGCAGGTGTCAGTCTGAACGCGGCCGTACACCAGCAGCCCGGACTGCTGACACAGGGCAGGTTGGGTGATGCAGGCGGATCAGACCGGGCTGCGTGTTGCTGAGCTGCAGCCGCAGGTTTCTGTTCTTGGCTGAGTGGAACCAGCCGTCGTCTTCTGGTTGCTGGTTTGACGTGTTTGTCACTGACGGCTGTTAACAGGTTAACTGACATGCGTCTCCGTCGCAGAACTGATGCTCACATCTGATTAAACTCTGGACTGACAGACCGACAGTCAGTCTGATGTTTGATGTCAACATGAACTGAAGCTCCTGACCTGCAGCTGCACTGCTGCCACGTGATTGGCTGATTGGATAATTGCATGAATATGCAGGAGTACAGGTGTTCCTAATGAAGTGGAGACTTGAGACTAGACTCTGGTTCTAAAAGCCTGTTGTGTTGTTATCCAGAGGTCAGAGGTCAGAGCGGACGCTCCACACTG
>CM076462.1:29566414-29573914 GCA_038419695.1 Scomberomorus guttatus
AAGTTTGTTTGTGGAGTTATTAGATCATTTAAAACAGATTATTTTTAAACTTTACTGTCTGTTTTTATTCAAATATGTATATTTTTCAAACTAACCGCTCCAGAGGTCAAAGTTCACCTGTTTCTGTTGTAGGTGTGTTTGAATATAAACACTGAGCTGTGACTGGCCGGCTGACTCTCATGTTATCATGTTCAAGTGGCTGCAGGCCATAAATCCCCTTCCTGCTGGGTCAGTGAACGCCTCGCTGACTTCACACTGGCAGGAAGCCAAAACAGCTAACGGACGAGTGTGTGTGTGTGTGTGTGTGTGTGTGTGTGTCCGGTCTGAAGTTTGAAATTGTTTTGATTCAAACTGCCGACACACTCAGTATCTCTGCTGTGGTCACTTTATAAAACCTCCTCAGCTTTCTTCACTCTCACTGTTTGACAGTTTTATTCATTTTTATTCATTTTTTTCTAAGTTTGAGAAATCAAACAGGAAGAAACTGACGTCTATTAAATTAAATAAAGTCCTTTGACTCTTCTTCACACCAGGATTTATTAGATTTATTAAAATGTTTTTGGCATTCATCTGGAAATACAAACGTAGTATTTTAACTGTGTTGAAAAGTAACTACATACTGTACTTAAGTACAATGTTCAGGTACTTGTACTTTCCTTGAGTATTTCCATGTGATGCTACTTTATACTTCCACTCCACTACATTTCAGAGGGAAATATTGTACTTTCTACTCCACTACATTTATTTGACAGCTTTAGTTACTTTTCAGATGAAGATTTGACACAATGGATAATATAACAAGCTTTTAAAATACAACACATTGTTAAAGATGAAACCAGTGGTTTCCAACCTTTTTGGCTTTTGACGTCTTACAAAAAGCAGTGTGTAGTCGGGGTCACATTTCAGATGTCTATGAGTTGTTAACAGCTCCACCAAATAGTGATTTTTCCCTCTAAACTTCTCACATGGTTTAATTTCAATAAATGTTCAAATGATCCAATATTTCAGCAAAAATCAAAGATTAGAGAAAAAGTCCAAAAAGTGAAAACAGATTTGTGTATCAGAACTTTGTTTTTTCTTCTTTCCTCTCCCATTAATCATCTCACGACCCCTCAGATTTATCTGCTGACCCTTTGGAGGGGCCCCACCCCTAGGTTGGGAACCACTGGACTAAACTAGCTAACTGTATATAAAGTAGTTGAAACTAGCTCCACCTCCAGCAGCTACAACAGTAACATGCTGCTTACACACTGATGCTTCAGTATTAATAATCTAATGATGTCATATATAATAATATATCAGTCAGAGGGACCAAACCACTACTTTTACTGCAATACTTTAACTACATCAAGCTCATAATACTTATGTACTTTTACTGCAATACTTTAACTACATCAAGCTCATAAAACTTATGTACTTTTACTGCAATACTTTAACTACATCAAGCTCATAATACTTATGTACTTTTACTGCAATACTTTAACTACATCAAGCTCATAATACTTATGTACTTTTACTGCAATACTTTAACTACATCAAGCTCATAATACTTATGTACTTTTACTGCAATACTTTAACTACATCAAGCTCATAATACTTATGTACTTTTACTGCCATACTTTAACTACATCGAGCTCATAATACTTATGTACTTTTACTGCAATACTTTAACTACATCAAGCTCATAATACTTATGTACTTTTACTGCAATACTTTAACTACATCGAGCTCATAATACTTATGTACTTTTACTGCAATACTTTAACTACATCAAGCTCATAATACTTATGTACTTTTACTGCAATACTTTAACTACATCAAGCTCATAATACTTATGTACTTTTACTGCAATACTTTAACTACATCAAGCTCATAATACTTATGTACTTTTACTGCAATACTTTAACTACATCAAGCTCATAATACTTATGTACTTTTACTGCAATACTTTAACTACATCAAGCTCATAATACTTATGTACTTTTACTGCAATACTTTAACTACATCAAGCTCATAATACTTATGTACTTTTACTGCAATACTTTAACTACATCAAGCTCATAATACTTATGTACTTTTATTTCCTGTTCTGATGTCGGATGTTAAACATGGTGAACGTATGTAGAAATGCTGCCTGCAAGTCAAAATTCAGGGCTTCAACCAACTCTGAATTGTTTGTTTCCAACGTTTTTTTCCACCTTGCTGACGAGCTGATGTTGACTCATCGCACATGCTCATAAACAGTCGTCCGTTCTGTAGCCTTGGTTGCTAATGTTGTTGCTAATGTTGTTGCTAAGGTGGTTGCTAAGGTGATTGCTAAGGTGTTTCCATGTGTTGTCCACTCTCATATCTCAGATCTGATTCAGCTCCAACATGTACGGATGGATTTGAGAAGTTGACATTTGGAGAAAAAGAAGTGAAATCCTGCTACTATAGTTTGTTTACGTAGCCTCCGGAGCCGGAGGAAGCTTCCTGAAGCTGACCAATCAGAACAGAGCGGGCTCATCAGGAGGGGGGCCTTAAAGAGACAGGAGCTAAAACGGCCTGTTTCAGACAGAGGCTGAACTGAGGGGCTGCATAAAGGGCCAGTATAAGATAAATAAGGAGTTTTTAACTGGAAATCATGTAAAGATATTCCAGTAGAGCCCCAGAATATAAATATAGAGCTGGAAATGTGCAGAGTGTAAATCCTGTAATGTTTCGTCCTCTTGAGAACATGAAGTCTGAAGCAGATAACATGATGACGCTGCCAGTTTACTAAAATCATTTCCTGACAGAGTAAAATAATTTTATTTCTCAGTTATGAATATTTTTCTTCCTCCACTCTAAATGTTTATTAATAATATTGTTATTATTATTTATTTTGTTGTCTCTCTGTCTCAGGTGGACTGTCAGTCTCTCTGCTGTTCAGATATTTAGTTAATCCTGCGGAGCGGTTAGCCGGTATGTTCGCTAACACCGACTGAAACCACACGGCGGCCATTTTGAGCAGCACTGTATTACAAACATTTAACAGAGAAAAACATGTTTCACTCTTCATTTGGGCTCCTGACTGTTGTTTTAAGACAAACTTGATAAATTGTGAACTCGTCCTTTAACATTTTCTAAACACTGTTCATGTCAGTTATAATAATATATAAATATATATGTTATATATATATATATAATATATATGTTTCGTTTTCTTAAAATGGCCACTGTGTGAATGAATAAACATAAAATCTCAGAGCACGAATCAGAAATCAAAACTGTGAATGAATCTAATCTATCAGTATTGATTATTTGATCAGAACATTTTTTCCTTTATCTGAAGTCTGCTGCTCTCCATGTGACTCATCAGCTGATCTCGACTGAATGAAAACAACCTGAAACTCTGTCCAGATGTTTGCAGAGGTGATGATTCACCGTCCTGACAGGACAAAGAGTTTGAGTTATGTCGTCTTAGTTTCAGCTCACCTCAGTCTGTTCACACCGCTGTGACATCACATCCTGTTTCCTCACAGGTTTCAACATCGAGTCGTCTGCTTCAGGAACAAAAAACAAACTCCTCCACAGCACAAGTTATAAAAACATGACGTGCAGATATGTGAAGTAATAACGTTCATTGTGAAAGTCCCTCAGACTGATATGAGAAGAAGACCAGTGAATCTGCTGAGAGCTGAGTGCGAATAAATATTAATATTAAATGTTGCGTTTTAAATACTGAGAGCAGCACAAACACTTCTGTGTTTCGGTGTCGGGCTGAAAGAATCAAATAAAAACTGTTAGCATGAAGAGAAAAATGAGTTTCACTAATGTCACTGAGTCACATGTTTAATATGAACTTTAATCACATTAATGATGTTTATATGCTGTCTGGTTTCTGCTGATTCATCTGTTTGATTCTCGTGCTGCTGATGATCATGATGTCATCACCACTGATCACACCTGTCAATCACTACCCCCCCCCCCCCCCCCCTCAGAGTCCCCCCGCCTGTCCATCGCCTCCATCAGCAGTAATGAGCGCGCTCCATCGGCGACACCCTCCGACTCCTCTGACCTGCCGTCGTCCGGTCAGCGCCCGGTGAGCCTGGTCTCCACGCTCTCCTCGGGGTCCGGATCCTCTCGAGACGACAACCTCGCTCCTCCACCGCCGGCCCAGCTGTCCTCTGACCCTGACATTGACCTGGACCTGAGCCCTGCAGAGGGCGAGCAGCCGTGGCCACGCCCACTACCTGACAGGAAGGGGCGGAGCCTCTGCCTCACAAACAACAACAACAACAAAGAGTCGACACCGAGCCGCGCCTCCAGCCGCCGCCAGCAGGCATCGCCGTTCATCACCAGGAGCATGGCTCCCAACCCTCAGCTGACCTACCTGGACCGCGTTGTCATGGAGATCATCGAGACGGAGAGGATGTACGTCAGAGACCTGCGTATGATCGTCGAGGTGAGAGACGCTGAACAGAAAAGTGTTCTGCAACTATTTTATTAGTTGATTAATCAATTTTCGAAAAAAAAGAACAAAATTCTCCTCAAACATGAGAATTTTCTGCTTTTCTTTGTCAATAGTAAATTTAACATCTTTGTGTTTTTGACTGTAAAAACTACATTTCCTCAGAAACTCTGATCAACATTTTCTCTGCTTTTACATGTCATTGACTAAATTATCATTAAAGTAATGATATAATAATCTGTAGATTAACTGATAATGTAAATAATCGTAAACTGCAGCCCTACAAATGTGTCCCATCAGGAAAAAGTAATGATAGAAACTGAATTTTATTGTCTTTGTGTCACAGAAACATAAAAACAGAACATAAAACATGTAAAACAAATGTGGCAACAAGTCAAATCATAAAACATTAAAACACATGAAATATGTTTTTAAAAAAGAATTAAAGATGCTGTAATGCTTTGATAAAATGTGATTATTGTGTTTTAACTGCTTCAGTCTTCAGACTTCAGGCTCAGTGACTCTAAGTGACGTCTCGCTCACAGACTATAATTAACTGGTTAAGATGTTCTGCAGGATTAACTGCTTATGTAACAGTGACGATCACAGATAACCTGAACCTGCAGGCTGCCGTCCAAACTGTCCTCCAGACAACCCAAAAACCACCCAAAAACAACCAGAAAACAACCAGAAAACAACCAGAAAACAACCAAAAAACAACCAGAAAACAACCAAAAAACAACCAGAAAACAACCCAAAAACCACCCAAAAACAACCAGAAAACAACCAAAAAACAACCAGAAAACAACCAAAAAACAACCAGAAAACACCCAAAAACACCCAAAAACAACCAGAAAACAACCAAAAAACAACCAGAAAACAACCAAAAAACAACCCAAAAACCACCCGAAAACAACCAGAAAACAACCAAAAAACAACCAGAAAACAACCAAAAACAACCAGAAAACAACCAAAAAACAACCAGAAAACAACCAAAAAACAACCAGAAAACAACCAGAAAACAATTGATCCAACGTCAGGATCCAACAGTAACTGTGTTGAAATACACATGTTAAACTGTAACGTGGACATTACAGGATATTATATCAGGTTTAAAGGTCAAAACATAGAAACATTTAGATTTCCTTATGATAAATATTTAATGTGACAGTTAATTAACTTTTATTTAAATATATATACAAAAGTTAAACATGCAAATAAAGAAAAATAAAATTATTTCTTATAATTCAGAAATAATAATGAATAACATTAAAATATGAATTTCCACTGATGTTAAATATAATAAAGTAAAATTTCATATAGAAATTAAAAGGAACATAAAATATAAATGAAGCTGAATTACATTTATTTTTAGGTTTAATTAAAACATTAATAAGATAATTTACACATTTTTAAAACTGTAAATGTTGATGAGCAGAAACAAACAATGAGGTCAGTCTGCCTCCTGCTGGACAGGTGGAGTTTCTACTGTTTCTACTGTTTCTACTGTTTCTATTGTTTCTACTGTTTCTATTGTTTCTACTGTTTCTATTGTTTCTACAGTTTCTACAGTTTCTACTGTTTATATTTTTCCTATTGTTTCTATTGTTTCTACTGTTTCTACTGTTTCTATTGTTTCTACTGTTTCTATTGTTTCTATTGTTTCTATTGTTTCTACTGTTTCTATTGTTTCTACAGTTTCTACAGTTTCTACTGTTTATATTTTTCCTATTGTTTCTATTGTTTCTACTGTTTCTACTGTTTCTATTGTTTCTACTGTTTTTATTGTTTCTATTGTTTCTATTGTTTCTACAGTTTCTACTGTTTCTATTGTTTCTACTGTTTTTATTGTTTCTACAGTTTCTATTGTTTCTACTGTTTTTATTGTTTCTACTGTTTCTACTTTTTTATTGTTTCTACTGTTTCTACCGTTTTTATTGTTTCTACTGTTTCTACTTTTTTATTGTTTCTACAGTTTCTACAGTTTCTATTGTTTCTACCGTTTTTATTGTTTCTACTGTTTCTACTGTTTTTATTGTTTCTACTGTTTTTATTGTTTCTACTGTTTCTACTTTTTATTGTTTCTACAGTTTCTACAGTTTCTATTGTTTCTACCGTTTTTATTCTTTCTACTGTTTCTACTGTTTCTATTGTTTCTACTGTTTTATTGTTTCTATTGTTTCTATTGTTTCTACTGTTTCTACTGTTTCTACTGTTTTTATTGTTTCTACTGTTTTTATTGTTTCTACTGTTTCTACTGTTTCTACTGTTTCTACTGTTTCTATTGTTTCTACTGTTTTTATTGTTTCTATTGTTTCTACTGTTTCTACTGGTTTATTGTTTCTACAGTTTCTACAGTTTCTACTGTTTCTATTGTTTCTACTGTTTTTATTGTTTCTACAGTTTCTACAGTTTCTATTGTTTCTACTGTTTCTACTTTTTTATTGTTTCTACAGTTTCTATTGTTTCTACCGTTTTTATTCTTTCTACTGTTTCTACTGTTTTTATTGTTTCTACTGTTTCTACTGTTTCTACTTTTTTATTGTTTCTACTGTTTCTACCGTTTTTATTGACCCCCCCCCCCCTTCAGGACTACCTGGCTCACATCATCGATCAGTCTGATTTATCGATCCGCCCGGAGCAAGTCTGCGCTCTGTTTGGAAACATTGAGGACATCTATGAGTTCAACAGGTGAGAAAAACAAACGCCCCTCGACTTGTTTTGATCTTCTCCGTCTGTGACGAAACGTCTCACGATGATAATTTGTTGTAAAGTTTTCTCAGGTTTCGCGCTCGCAGGGCTTCAGGTCAGAGGGTGAGTTTGTTTTGCTGCTCGGGACCTCCCGGCTGCTCAGCATGCTGTGTGGAGTGGTTTGATGTGTTTCAGTCAGAGTTCACACACACACACACACACACACACACAGAAACGTCCTGAGGATTTTAACATCAGTGTGTGCAGTGATGCAGTGTGACACAATTTGGAGTTTTAACCACCTTCATATTAAATAAAATAAAATATGGATGTTTTACAGGCTGACTCCAGTATTTTAACTTGACTATTTTTAACTT
>CM076462.1:29581414-29623914 GCA_038419695.1 Scomberomorus guttatus
ATAAACACCAGTAACACCAGTATAAACACCAGTATAAACACCAGTAACACCAGTATAAACACCAGTAACACCAGTATAAACACCAGTATAAACACCAGTATAAACACCAGTAACACCAGTATAAACACCAGTAACACCAGTATAAACACCAGTAACACCAGTATAAACACCAGTAACACCAGTATAAACACCAGTATAAACACCAGTAACACCAGTATAAACACCAGTAACACCAGTATAAACACCAGTATAAACACCAGTATAAACACCAGTATAAACACCAGTAACACCAGTATAAACACCAGTAACACCAGTATAAACACCAGTAACACCAGTATAAACACCAGTAACACCAGTATAAACACCAGTATAAACACCAGTATAAACACCAGTAACACCAGTATAAACACCAGTAACACCAGTATAAACACCAGTATAAACACCAGTAACACCAGTATAAACACCAGTAACACCAGTATAAACACCAGTATAAACACCAGTATAAACACCAGTATAAACACCAGTATAAACACCAGTAACACCAGTATAAACACCAGTATAAACACCAGTATAAACACCAGTAACACCAGTATAAACACCAGTATAAACACCAGTAACACCAGTATAAACACCAGTATAAACACCAGTATAAACACCAGTAACACCAGTATAAACACCAGTAACACCAGTATAAACACCAGTATAAACACCAGTATAAACACCAGTAACACCAGTATAAACACCAGTAACACCAGTATAAACACCAGTAACACCAGTATAAACACCAGTAACACCAGTATAAACACCAGTATAAACACCAGTATAAACACCAGTAACACCAGTATAAACACCAGTAACACCAGTATAAACACCAGTATAAACACCAGTAACACCAGTATAAACACCAGTAACACCAGTATAAACACCAGTATAAACACCAGTATAAACACCAGTATAAACACCAGTAACACCAGTATAAACACCAGTATAAACACCAGTATAAACACCAGTATAAACACCAGTAACACCAGTATAAACACCAGTAACACCAGTATAAACACCAGTATAAACACCAGTATAAACACCAGTAACACCAGTATAAACACCAGTAACACCAGTATAAACACCAGTATAAACACCAGTAACACCAGTATAAACACCAGTAACACCAGTATAAACACCAGTATAAACACCAGTATAAACACCAGTATAAACACCAGTAACACCAGTATAAACACCAGTAACACCAGTATAAACACCAGTAACACCAGTATAAACACCAGTAACACCAGTATAAACACCAGTATAAACACCAGTAACACCAGTATAAACACCAGTAACACCAGTATAAACACCAGTATAAACACCAGTATAAACACCAGTAACACCAGTATAAACACCAGTAACACCAGTATAAACACCAGTAACACCAGTATAAACACCAGTAACACCAGTATAAACACCAGTATAAACACCAGTAACACCAGTATAAACACCAGTAACACCAGTATAAACACCAGTAACACCAGTATAAACACCAGTATAAACACCAGTAACACCAGTATAAACACCAGTATAAACACCAGTATAAACACCAGTATAAACACCAGTAACACCAGTATAAACACCAGTATAAACACCAGTATAAACACCAGTAACACCAGTATAAACACCAGTATAAACACCAGTAACACCAGTAACACCAGTATAAACACCAGTATAAACACCAGTATAAACACCAGTATAAACACCAGTATAAACACCAGTAACACCAGTATAAACACCAGTAACACCAGTATAAACACCAGTATAAACACCAGTATAAACACCAGTAACACCAGTATAAACACCAGTATAAACACCAGTAACACCAGTATAAACACCAGTATAAACACCAGTATAAACACCAGTATAAACACCAGTAACACCAGTATAAACACCAGTATAAACACCAGTATAAACACCAGTATAAACACCAGTAACACCAGTATAAACACCAGTATAAACACCAGTATAAACACCAGTAACACCAGTATAAACACCAGTAACACCAGTATAAACACCAGTAACACCAGTATAAACACCAGTATAAACACCAGTATAAACACCAGTAACACCAGTATAAACACCAGTAACACCAGTATAAACACCAGTAACACCAGTATAAACACCAGTATAAACACCAGTAACACCAGTATAAACACCAGTATAAACACCAGTATAAACACCAGTATAAACACCAGTATAAACACCAGTAACACCAGTATAAACACCAGTAACACCAGTATAAACACCAGTAACACCAGTATAAACACCAGTAACACCAGTATAAACACCAGTAACACCAGTATAAACACCAGTATAAACACCAGTATAAACACCAGTAACACCAGTATAAACACCAGTAACACCAGTATAAACACCAGTAACACCAGTATAAACACCAGTAACACCAGTATAAACACCAGTATAAACACCAGTATAAACACCAGTATAAACACCAGTAACACCAGTATATAACGTGTATAATTGTTCTGGTGTTTCAGGCGAAGGAGGCCATCTTGGAAATGGATTCTATATGTGAGTAAATATTATTTTATGTTTTTATTAAAAACAGTAAAAATCTTTTTTCTGTTTTTGAAGGTTTTGGTTAAAAATTCAGTTAAAACTTTTGGAGAAAAAAATATTTAAAAAAACAAGAAAATATCAGCAGATCTGGACCAGTAGCACCAGTAGCACCAGTAGCACCAGTAGCACCAGTAGCACCAGTAGCACCAGTAGCACCAGTAGCACCAGTAGCACCAGTAGCACCAGTATAAAGCCGATCCGGACCTGCAGACAGCAGAGTCTCTCACTGATCAGAGCTGCTGTCTCCTTCAGATCCTCCGCGGTATCGTTACAGTCCCGAGCGGCTGAACAAAGCTCCGCCCCTGTCAGACGGTCGCCAGGGACGACGACAGTCAGGTAAACAGCTGAACCTGCTTTTCTCTCATCAGTATTACATCGATTTTTATTTTCATCGGTGGTTTCTTTCCTTTTCAGAGCCGACCAAACAGATACTGAAGAGCACTAAAGGTAGAAATATTTCCAGTTATTGATCTCCACTGAAGCTTTAAATCCCAACAACTTTGTGTTTATGGAGAAAAAACATTTACGATCACGCTATTTAATAGTTCAATGTTACGTAAAACATGAGAACAAAACAATTTCAATGAATTATATTACATGTGAAGAATATTTTTAATGGGGATATTTTAATAAATATGTGTCAGACACTCTACAAAAATGTGTATCAGCTGCACAAAAATGGTTTTAAAAAGTTTAAATTTTTGCATTTTTTAATATTCTGGCTCAGAGGAGGAGAAGCCATCAAATGTCAGCTGTTTTCACTGCTTTCAGATGTAAAACCTGAACAGTATGAATAAGTTCTCCAGCTCTTACACAATATGAAAAGTGGCTTGTGAGTTAATTTGCATTTAATTCTGTAAAACATTACAAACGAGACAAATGTCAGAGCTGCAGGACACGTGAACAAAATCAAACATGGCTCCACATCATGTGAGCGTGTTAGAAAGTCTCTGCATCAGACGAATGACTCGATGTGTTCAAACACCTTTAAAACATTCACAGTTCATCATAACTCGATTACTGTCAGTTACCATGACGACTTCACTGTCACAAAGTGATCCTGTAGTGATGAAAAGAGCAACCATGAATGTGTTGGGGACCAAGAAACCCGTCTGATCAAATATGAATGAAAACTATAAATATAAATATTATAATTCACTCAACATTATTGCTTTGTGTGTTTAACCAATCACACGTCTGCTCTTCTTCTTCTTCTCCTGCTCATCCTGCTGTCGGACTCGCAGCCATGTTAAAGGTAAGAAAGCAGCTGTTTCAGTTCACAGATGTGTGCATGTTTACTTCAGATGTATTAGATACATTTTAAAACCGTTAAATCAGCCAGAAACTCAAACGTTTGATCCATGTAGAGAAACAGATCTGATCTGGTTTTCTGTGTCAATAAAACACAACTTTATACACTTTATATATGAAGTTTATATGTAATGTATGATATAATAATGTACTTTTAGTGGTACAAGTTTACAGTTACCGTATTGTCCTGAATATAAGACAACGCCTCCTTTTCCATCAGCTGTTTGAGTAAAAAGCCTTTTTGAAGATAAACACAGTTTGACAGTCGTCCTGTTGGGAAAGTTTCCCTGAGATACTGTTAACGCAGCAGAAGATAAATCACTCACTGATCATTGGACCTCCTGCAGGAACATTTTCATATATTTATCCTAAAACTTACTACCTAAACTCACTTGTTTCAAATGTCACCTGTTCATGAGGAGGTGCACGTTTGTGAGATCTGATCATTAGTAATAATAATAATAATAATAATGATAATAATAATCCACACCCGTAAAATGTCCATATAAGACTCCATGTTCTGCTCCGTTTGTGTGCGAGTTTCATAGTGAAAACACTGCACAGCTTCAAGTCCTGCTTTCAGAAATCAGCAGACAAACACATAATGAATGTAAGAGTATCAGAAAGAGTTCAAACTGTGACAGAAATAAAGAGGCAACACTTCCACATGAAGGCCGATGTTAAAAACGTCTTTCTGAAGCAAAGTGCTGCCTGACTGATGAGGCGTCATGTGACCGTCACAGATATTAGAGCAGAGAATATTACAGCCGACAGCAGGTGATGTTACACCGTCAGCTGACGCACAACATGGTGCTGAACAGCTGTTCACTACTGACGCAAACATCTGGCAGCTGGTCACTACTGACGCAAACATCTGGCAGCTGGTCACTACTGACACAAACATCTGGCAGCTGTTCACTACTGACACAAACATCTGGCAGCCGGTTACTACTGACACACACATCTGGCAGCTGGTCACTACTGACACACACATCTGGCAGCTGGTCACTACTGACACACACATCTGGCAGCTGTTCACTACTGACACACACATCTGGCAGCTGTTCACTACTGACGCAAACATCTGGCAGCTGGTTACTACTGACGCAAACATCTGGCAGCTGGTTACTACTGACACAAACATCTGGCAGCTGTTCACTACTGACACACATCTGGCAGCTGTTCACTACTGACACAAACATCTGGCAGCTGGTTACTACTGACACAAACATCTGGCAGCTGTTCACTACTGACACAAACATCTGGCAGCTGTTCACTACTGACACAAACATCTGGCAGCTGTTCACTACTGACACACATCTGGCAGCTGTTCACTACTGACACAAACATCTGGCAGCTGGTTACTACTGACACAAACATCTGGCAGCTGTTCACTACTGACACACATCTGGCAGCTGTTCACTACTGACACAAACATCTGGCAGCTGGTTACTACTGACACAAACATCTGGCAGCTGGTTACTACTGACACAAACATCTGGCAGCTGTTCACTACTGACACAAACATCTGGCAGCTGTTCACTACTGACACAAACATCTGGCAGCTGTTCACTACTGACACACATCTGGCAGCTGTTCACTACTGACACAAACATCTGGCAGCTGGTTACTACTGACACAAACATCTGGCAGCTGTTCACTACTGACACACATCTGGCAGCTGTTCACTACTGACACAAACATCTGGCAGCTGGTTACTACTGACACACATCTGGCAGCTGTTCACTACTGACACAAACATCTGGCAGCTGTTCACTACTGACACAAACATCTGGCAGCTGTTCACTACTGACACACACATCTGGCAGCTGTTCACTACTGACACAAACATCTGGCAGCTGTTCACTACTGACACACATCTGGCAGCTGTTCACTACTGACACAAACATCTGGCAGCTGGTTACTACTGACACAAACATCTGGCAGCTGTTCACTACTGACACAAACATCTGGCAGCTGGTTACTACTGACACAAACATCTGGCAGCTGGTTACTACTGACACACACATCTGGCAGCTGTTCACTACCGACACACATCTGGCAGCTGGTTACTACTGACACAAACATCTGGCAGCTGGTTACTACTGACACAAACATCTGGCAGCTGGTTACTACTGACACAAACATCTGGCAGCTGGTTACTACTGACACAAACATCTGGCAGCTGGTTACTACTGACACAAACATCTGGCAGCTGTTCACTACTGACACAAACATCTGGCAGCTGTTCACTACTGACACAAACATCTGGCAGCTGGTTACTACTGACACAAACATCTGGCAGCTGGTTACTACTGACACAAACATCTGGCAGGTGACCAAACTATATACAATAACTAAATAGACTAATTCACATTTTATGTTGCAGCCTTATGTTAAAATCATTTAAATCTACGCACCATAATGACAAAGTGAAGACAGAATTTTAGAAATGTTTGCAAGTTAATTAAAAAGGAAAAACTGAAATATCACATTGACGTAAGTATTCAGACCCTTTGCTATGACACTTCCTACACCTTGATTGGAGTCCACCTGTGGTAAAGTCAATTGAAGGGCTTTGGTAAGAGAGGTGACCAAGAACCTGATGGTCACTCTGGCTGAGCTCCAGAGATCCTGTGTGGAGATGGAGAAACTTCCAGAAGTACAACCATCACTACAACACTGATCTGGGCTTAATGGCAGAGTGTGCAGACAGAAGCTTCTCCTCAGTGAAAGACACAGGAAAACCTGTTTGGAGTTTGACAAAAAGCACCTAAAGGACTCTCAGACTGAGAAACAGGATTCTCTGGTCTGATGAAACCAAGATTGAACATTTGGCCTCAATTCTAAGTGTCATGTCTGGAGGAAACCAGGCAGCGCTCATCACCTGCCCAGGACCATCCCAACAGTGAAGCATGGTGGTGGCAGCATCATGCTGTGGGGTGTTTTTCAGCAGCAGGGACTGGGAGACTGGTCAGGGTTGAGGAAAAGCTGAACGGAGCAAAGTACAGATATGTCCTTATTAAAAACCTGGTCCAGAGCGCTCAGGACCTCCTCCTCCTTCCAACAGGACAATGACCCTAAACACGCAGCCAAGACACCGCAGCAGTAGCTTAGGCACAACTCTGTGAATGTCCTTGAGCGGCCCAGCCAGAGCTCTGACTTGAACCCAATCCAACATCTGTGGAGAGACCTGAAAATGGCTGTCCGACGGTCCCCATCCAACCTGACAGAGCCTGAGAGGATCTGCAGAGAAAATCCCCAAATCCAGGTGTCCAAAGCTTGTTGTGTCATATCCAAGAAGACTGGAGGCTGTAACCGCTGCCAAAGGCAGTCCTGAGTAAAGGGTCTGAATACTTCTCTCAATGTGATATTTCAGTTTTTCCTTTTTAATTAATTTGCAAAATTCTGTCTTCACTTTGTCATTTTGGGGTATTGAGTGTATGAGGGGAAAATGAATTTAAATGATTTTAACATAAGACTGCAACATAACAAAATGTGAAAAAGTGAGTCTGAATACTTTCTGAATGCTCTGTAACTGTCTCAACCAGGGTAGTAAATTAACTTTTGTTTTCATAAAGGCTTTTTTGCCCTCATGAAAAATGTTTTAGTGGCATTTTAAATAATTTTCTGGCCAATTTTTTTAAATGATGGGAAATATCTTTGTTCTGTGTTGCATGTTGCTGTTTATTTCACAAGAGCATTTAAATTCCCCCGTCATCCCAATTCCAAGGGTGATTTTACATTTTTTAGGGGCTTTTTGCCCCGAGCCCCCATTAATTTCCAACCCTGGTCTCGACCCCACTTAATAAAACATCGTCTTATATTCGGGACAGTGTGGTACATTAAATAAGGTAGAAGCTGATACAGAGTAAGCCTGGTAGGTAAGTAAGGCTTTCAGGGTGCAGATGGATGCTTCGATCACTGTTACATCAACACGACAGTCGTTGTAAAAACACAAGTAGACAGAAAAGTAAAAGATCAGAAACCCGAGCAGCAGTGTGTGACGTCCTGCAGCACTCAGACAGTGACGGGGTGTTACTGGGGGAGACGCGCTCTCTGCAGCCTGCCGCCAGCAGCAGCACGCTGGGCGAGTCTGAGGCGGAGCGGCCCGCTGAGGAGGAGGAGGGGGAGGGCCGCAGGAAGGAGTCTCTGCAGCGACTGAGCTGCAGTGAGGAAGAGGAGGAGGAGGAGGAAGAGGAGGGGAGGTTGTCTCTTCAAGCAGCAGACAGCGACCCTGATGACATCATGCTGGAGGACGACCAGGTAGACGACTTCGCCAGCTCGGTGCTGGCTGCCATCTCCTGCTGGCACTACAGGGCCCAGGCTCTGCTGTCAACAGGGGTCGCCATGGTGACGGTGAGGCTTTCTGCTGCCAGCTGGGTGTCCTCCAACACCGCCACCCTACTCCAGCTCCGTAACATACTAAGGTCATGGATAACGGCGTTCCCCGCTCTGCTCATCGATAACTTACAGCCACTGCTGCTCCGGAGCTCTCAGTTATCTGCTGCATGAGCTTCATGTGTGGAACTAACACCAGCTGCATGTTTGGGGTCAACACGCTAAACGGACACAGGACTGTTTATGATCATAGATCTGCCCTGTAACAGTCAAACCTTCATACAGTAAATAAACCAAACGTCACTCTCAAAGTTCTGCTTTTAGTCTTTTAGTTAAAGGAACAGTCTGATATTTAAATAAATGTAAAGACTTAAAGTTCAGGATGTGTTTAGCCTAGCTTAGCACAAAGACTGGAAGCAAGGGGAAACTGCTAGCCTAGCTCCATCAAAAGAGAAAAAGTCCACAGAACATTTACTCCAAGTGTGATTTACTATTTATTGTCGTATGTAGTTTATTGAACAGGTGCAGATGTAGACAGATGGATTGGTTTCTGTATCAGTTAGGTCCAGGGCATGTTTAGCCTAGCTTAGCTAAAACATTGGAAGCAGGGGAAAGTGCTAGCCAGTATAGAAACAAAACTGCAAGCATAAACAATGTTAGGTTTTTATAGCTAACTGATGTTATAGTAGCTACAAACAGCATATGTGATGTAATTGTAACAAACAAGTGTTATATCAGGATATTTTAGCACAGCACAAAGACTGAAAGCAGGCAGAACTGAAGCTCAGTCTCAAATTAGTCTCAAAACCTGCGCACATAAAACCAGGCGTGTGCACGTGATACGAGGGCACAGAACAGTATCCGTGAGCAGAGGGAGCATTTCTGCTCCGTGTGCACAAATACAGTCCCACATGCACATGCAAGAACAAGAGACAAGAGAACACGAAAAAGAGAAATAAGTATGGAAGTAAAATATAGCAAGGTTGAGGTTATCAAATGAGATATGAAGAAAGAAAAGGGAGGAAGAGTGGGATAGAGGAACTAAAGGCCGATACTGTGACAGCATTCAAAGAAAAGTAGGAGAACTGAGAGGAAGCAATAGAAATAGAAAGGAGGAGGACATTATATGAAGGATGAGGTTTGGTCACACCGGTCTGAACAGTACATTAAACATCATGAATGCTACAGGTACATGTGAACATTGCGGACTACAGGAAACAGAGGAGCATGTTTTCTTATACAGATACTAGATATCAGCAAGAGAGACAGATACTTAAAATTACACTCCAAAGGAATCACATGACACGAGGTATTAGAGAAATGTTCAGGTGATTTAGGGTACTGGGCTATTTTCAGATTTTTAGAAAACACAGAAATTAATAGGAGAATTAAAGTAAAAGTAACAGAACAGTAACCAGAAGGTGGCGGTAATGCTCCCTCGCGAGGATGATTTTCCTCTCACAGATACTGTTCTGTGTGCTCGTATCACGTGCACATGCCTGATTTTTATGTACGCAGGTTTTTAGACCAATTAAACACCTTAGAACTGCCAGCCTAGCTTCATTAAAACAAAAATGCATCATCCAGAGGCTCCAGAGTAACCAACAGCACATCAACCACCAGCAGCTGTGTAGCTTCACCTCAGGGTTACTGTACAGCTAAGAGACTTCACACTGCTAGCTTACTGCAAGAAGAACTCATCAAACTGTTTGTTTAGCACTGAGCTTAGATGCAGTTACCAGCTAACTGGGCATTAGCATTGTCCCATAGCTTAACAGATAGCTTAGTGAGCAAACTGTATCTAAAAACAGTACATTAAACAGCTGCTAACTCAGCAGTGCTAGTTTGTGTTTTAGCATTTAACAGATATTCATTTTGATAAATGCATTATTAGCGGTTGCTGCACCGCCTCTTGTAAACACAGCTCCTGCTTTTATGAACACAGATATTTGCTGCTGCAGCGACCAAAATGCTGGACTGTTCCTTTCTAGAATCAGAAACACATTTTAAATGCTGTTTGTGACTTTTTAACTGGTTTAATGGTCATTTTGCTTTTATTTGAGCTTCTCCAGACATGTGACCTGCAGCTTTTGCAGCATATAATTTGATAAACCTTTCTTGCTGTGGGGCTGAACACAAAATATAACAGTGTTTGCAGGTTGTGTTCGGTTGTTGCTGCTGCTCAGTGTTTTGTTGCTGTGGTGCTTTGTTTATTTGCATGTTTTCTGGTTTTACAGGCTGATCCATGAATTTTCTGTTTGTGTGTTTATTGATGCTGATGACAAAATTTACCAAAAAGCTGCTGCTGCTGCACAGGATTTTTCAGTCAAATCTTATTTAGTGTCAGAGAGAGTTGCTGTAATAAAGGGTCAGTTCAAACAATAGAAAAATAAATTTTCCCTCTCCCCCCATGTGGTATCTAACCATGAACATAGTTTTATTTGCTGAGGTTTTGAGATATCTGTCTCTGAGATTTCGTCTCATACCACAATACAGTAGAAGTGATGATTGGATTTAGTTTGTGAAGCTCAAAGTATCCTAAAATAACTGAAAGCTCATCATCAGTTTGTCTTTGCACAAACGGTGTCCTGTTTAAAGTTCTGTGGATTATCCAGAAAACAGCAGGACGTTGATTCTGTGGGAGAAGGTGCTTGTTGTGGTTTGGATGAAATGACCCTTTAAAAAAAAAAAACAGAGGGCGATGTGTTTGTTTTAAAGCAGACACAGCAGAATAACACTTATGCCATCATAATTTGTTTGTTAATCTACATGATATAAAATATTTAAACTGAAGACTTCCCTCCGATCTGCTGATGTTTAAGATTTGATTTGATTTGGTTTATTTCTCATTATGTTGTGTTTGTTTTGTTGAAGGAGGCGGAGGCAGGCGGCGTCTCTTCTATCGGCTGTAACAAAGAAAATGGAGGACTTTCTGAAGCAAAGAAGCCAGGTGGAACTGAACCGACATGTGAGCAGGTAAATAACAGCTTTGATCTTTAAACTGTTTCTGTCTGTTCTATTTTTTGTGTCGCTGTAACTTTACACACTGAATCAATCTAAATGACACTAGAAGCTCTTCCAGCCCTGATTTCAGCATTTCGTGTTCCTGGAGTTTACTCTTCTATATTAACTCCACAGCAGCACCAATCTTTATTAGAGCTTCAACAATCTGTTGATTATTTTCTCAGTTAGTTAATTGTTTATATCAGAAAATCATCCACACACTCACTTTTCCTACTTACTCCAGCGCATAATTATATATACATTTATATCACATTTGTCCAGCACAACTATTCACATTTCTCTCACAGCAGTTAACACTGAAGAACTGACTCCTTTTCAAACAGTTCAGAGGATATTTTCCAGTTTTATTTCATTCTCCTGTGTTGGATTTTTTTGTTTTGTAGCCCTCAACAGATGAGCTGCCACAGGTGAAGACTTCTGAGTCTGAGGTGACACAAAACCCTGAACCAGAACCTCCTTCTGATCCAGACAGTTTGTCTGCTTCACCTCCCAGGACCTCAGCATGTTCTCAAGGGACAGAAAAGCTCAAACCTGAAGGAGATCCAGAGCCCACAGAGGAACCGTCCTCTGCTACTCCTGATTCAGATTTAAAAACTTTAAGCAGTGGCGAATCCTCTGAGGATGAGGAGGGTGAGAAGGAGGCAGCTGAGAGGGAGTGTGAAGCCACCAGTATCCTCCCCTCGTCTGTCCTGGACAAAGCCAGCGCCATCGCTCAGCACTTCACCAACAGCATCAAGCGAGGCAGCGTGCCCCAGGACGACGCCCACTCCCCAGGCTGCACTTCACCGCGGTTACCCAGCAGGACTGGCAGCAGCCTCAGCCTCACCGCTGAACCCGCCGACCGACCTTTACGGCTCAGCGGCGTCTGTTCTGATCTCACTGAGACCTTCGGCACCACAGATTTGACTCAGCTGTCTCCTCAGGACGACAGCCTGTTTGACGCTAACCGAGGCATTCAGCGCAGGCGGGACTCCATTCTGTCCAAACAGGACCAGCTGCTCATCGGGAAGATCAAGAGTTACTATGAGAATGCCGGGAACCAGGACGCCACCTTCAGCCTGCAGCGCAGAGAGAGCCTGACGTACATCCCGACAGGGCTGGTCAGGAGCTCCGTCAGCCGGCTCAATGGCATTCCGAAGGATAAAACTGTCCAGACAAATCCCTTCACCTCATCCTCCGGTCTTGACCCTTCCTCAGTGGAGCTAAACTCAGTGTTACCCTCTGATACCCGGGGTTACATGGTGGCAAGTGATTCTTTGGACTCTTTGGATCAGAGAAACGCAGAACCTGAAGATTCAGCTTTCAACACAGGAGAAAGGTCCAGATCTCAAAGCATGCAGGATAATCCATCTGAGGATGAAGAGTTCAGGCCTTCATCTGAAATGATCAAGATCTGGCAGGCGATGGAGCAACAGATCACCAGATCCCAAAGTGAAGACAGAGGGCGTGATCGATCTCGAGAAGTTTCAAGAGGCTCCCGAGCAATCAGCGATTTGGACACAAATAAGACCCCGAGCAGGAGCTGTGACCGGGAGAGTGCACCATCTGACCTCAGCACCATCACAGAGGAATCCACCAGTCCGTCGCCCCTCAAGCACAAAGCCTCCGGGCTGAACCGGACAGGAAGTCTGAAGGATGCCCTGAAGGTGTTCGGGGAAGATGCCGTCGTCCACAGGGCTCCGGTTCCTCGGGTTGCCCAGCTGAAGGCTGAGGCAGAGGGGGAAAGGCCAAGTGAGGAGTCCAACCAGCTGGATGACGTCGACAAGGCAAAGAGCAAAGTCCTTCATTTGGCCCGTCAGTACAGCCAGCGAATCAAAACAACCAAACCAGTGGTCCGACAGCGAAGCCAGGGCATCCTGATCAGAAAGAAGAGTTTACCCTGTGTGGTGGAGGAGAAGGAGAGTTCAGGTACTGTGACATCCTGTTTACCTTTACTTTTCTGTCTTTGACTCCACAGGGAGGTCAAAGGTCAGGGTCAGCAACAGAGAGGGATCACAGTTGAATCCAGAGCAGATTGTTTCTTTATTTGCATAAATCTGACAGATTTTAGTCAGTTTGTGCTGCAACAGATTTAACATGAAACACTTTTTAAACCGTCTTTTTGTGTCCACTCACATCTTTCCGATGATTTTGTGTGTAATCATGTAACAACTAAAATTTACCTCATATTCAGCCTGAACAACAGATACTTACATCAAGATTTAAATACTTAAATGAGCATTTATGTATTTCAATATAAATTTGGATGCAAATTTGGGGATTATGACAAATTTTAGGGTTTTCTTTTGTGATTCAGCAGTCTCAGATATATTATATTTACAATGACATTTTACAAAAGAGGTATTCAAGTTAACAGATTGTTGTTTTTGTCAGAAATGTTCCTAAACCTTCGCTGTGCATGCTTTTGCACAATTTGAACAGTTAGTAGATCGAATGTTCAGCAAACATCAGACCTTCAATTAAAGGATTTCCTGCCTAACAACATGGTCCAAGCTGCCTGTTCAACCTCAAATATCTGATCACACAACCTGATATTATTCATAACAAACAAGATGGTACCAGAAGTGTCTGACCTGCTGTCCCTCACTCCTGCCTGGTACGATGATATTTTACTCACTAACTTCAATGTCGAAGCACACAAACACAAATTTTATGGTCAGGCTGGACCAGTTAAATCATATAATCAATCCATAAAAACAATACATTTCCAACATTATTCCCTGTGATGACAGAACAAACATACCTTAAAGGATTATTCGGGTTTATACCAACTCTGGGGTGCTATTATGTGAGTGTTGTCCATCATATCTGTCAGTTAACATTGTATTTAACAGGTCAGGAAACACGAGCAGTCACATGATCAAACAGGTTTTAATGAAAATAAGACTCAAGTTTTAAAACAATTATCCTTTAAACTGTTGATCTGTCTTTTGTTTTGCAGGTAAATCCATCCTGACTCTGCCGCTGGTTTCTTTGAACCTTGGACCTTCTCTTCCCCCAAGTCCTGTAGACCAGGTGAGGTCTCCGAGCCCCGGCCTCACGTGCAGCTCCCCGGGCCGGGCTCGCTCCCGCAGCCCCCTCAGTCCTCCACCTCCCACTGAAAGCTTCAACTGGCCTGACGTCCGAGAGCTCCGCACCAAATACTCAGACCACAGCCGCTCTGAGAAGAGTGCTGTCGGCCGGAGTCGCTCCATCCCGGAGCAGATGTTTGATGGCAGTCTGAGGAGACACTCCAGCTGCTCGTCCAGCCTCCCCCTTTCTGACGGAGTCTGCGGTGAGGTTCCTCTGTACAGGCCTCTCGTCAGCCGGGACGCCGGCCGTGAGGAACGCAGCAAAAGACTCCACAGAGCCAATTCTCTGGACCCTCGGCTGAGCGGAGCTCAAATGAGCGAGCTGCAGAAGCTCCAGGACCAGGTCGCTAACAGCAACTACACCGGTTACTACGTCGCAGCCGAGGCGCCGCTACCGAACGACCCTGAACACAAGATCATCGTCATGGAGAAGCTTCCAGAGCCTGAGTCAGAGCAACTAAAAACAACCAAAGAACCCGAAGAAGAAGACAACAGCTATGTTCAGATACGTTCGCCGACTAGCAGGGAGAAGATCTCTATCATGGCCGTCATCGACCGCTGCCGGGCTTATCAAGAGTCTGATGAGTATAAACAGAGGGAGGAAGTGAAAACAAAAACAGAGCCGGCGAGGCCTCAAGAGCCTGACATGACGGCAGTGTCCTGTGACGACCAGGACGACGAGTCCCAGAAAACAAACTCCGGACAGAAGGTAGAGGCCGGGCAGCAGAGCATCGTGAAAAATCTGAGAGAAAAGTTCCAGAGCTTGAGCTGAATAACGGTTCCTGAACTTTTTGATGAAACTATAAGATGTCATATCAAAGCTCTGAAATTATGAACACAAAGATTTATAAATAAAATGCAAAGAAACTGGTTGTTAAAAAAAGGTTTATGTTTTAAATCTGTAAGTAGTGAACAGATGGTCAGTCTGAGTATAAGAGTTAATTATTCCACAGCAACAACTATTAACAGCTGGAGAGAAATTCTGCTTTGTTTCCTGTGATTATGAAACAATTATTTATAATTATTGTAACTTATTTTAAATTGGCAAACAAATTGTGTGTATAAATAAAACCTGCCAGCAATTGGTGTCGAGAGCATGACGGAAAATATTTAAATCATGACATAAAAAACCCAAATTCTGGTGGTTACATAATTATATAATAATTATAATTATCATCATTTCAAGAAAACAAGCATTTAGAAGACAAAATATCTTTCATCATCAGCTTCTTATGTAAAAATGCAAAAACAAAATAAAATTTAATAGAAATCTTCTTTTCCGAATGTCCTCTCTGGCATTTTGTGGATAAATATCTAGAAATATGTAAATATCTTTATACCTGAGATCCAAATGATCAGAATGTTTGTTAAAAGCACCTTTTTGTACAGGATGTTGTGTGTTGCACAGTTTCAGTCGTTCTCAGTGAAAAAACTGATTTTAGGGACTCGTCACCACATTAAGGAATCGCTCTTGTTGCAGTTTGTCGTCTCTCTGCAGACGTAAAAGCTTCATATGTTAAAGTTACAGCAAAGACTTTAATGCATCACTGTACAGACTAAAAACCATCTGTGTGAATCACTGCTGAAGAGGACTAACCACTAAAGTTTACCTCTCCAAACGAATCCATGGCTGCACAAACTCCTGTGGTATCTTTATATTAAAGGAACAGTTCAACATTTAGGGAAACCCTGGTTCTCTGTTTTCTTCAGAGTCACATGTTTCAGATGGATGGATCAGTTTCATCTCTGTGCATCCTCATGTTTAGCTTAGCACAAACACTGGAAGCAGGGGGAAACGGTTAGCCTAGCTCTATCAAAAGAGAAAAAACATCCATGGAAATGTAAAAAGAAGCAATTGGGCCTCGTGCAAGAAGCATTCGTATGAATATATTTGTTGTTTAAAGACATGTAGAGTGATTTAGGACTGATGACGACCTGTCCTACGAGTCATGTACAGATACTCTGCCCTTCATCTCAAGTTTGACAGCTGTAGTAATATTTTCCTCTAATACGACTACTGAAGCTGCTGATTTCTGACAGCAGGACTTGAAATTCTTCTTTTTACTGTGTGGGAACATTTTGGTGAATGAAACTTGCCTGTGAATATAGCCGTAGTGTGGCTTTGATAATGTAATTAATAAAAAAAATCTGACAACCTATTCATTAACAGGTGACATTCATCAAGTTGAAACAAACAATTTAGGCGTCTGAATCTGACAAACGTAACAGAAAAAAGTCAGAGAGGTTTAAGAGAAAAATAAAAGAATATTCTTGCATGACACCTTCTGTGGTTTTAGCCGTTAGCTTTGGAGCTATTTGTTGACCAACAGCTGCTGGGTGCAGTGATTGGTTTGATCTCTGTCCTAACCAGCTGACTACAGGATGAACTGCTGACTCACTGATTAGTTAACAAGACTGATTTCACTAAATACTTAATTGTTCCTTCAATCTTCAGCAGTTTCACTTAGAAAACTGTCTAAATGTGGCCTGAACTTTGTCTGGTTTTATGAAAATCTTTGGTAAGTTACATAGAGTAAGTTACAAGATACATTAACAGCATCAAATGTCTCCGTGATAACTCAGAAACTGCATTAACAGCATTTACGGACGATGAAACCTGCTTAGAAATAAGTGAATGATTTTTTTAAATGGTCAAAAAAATTGAGAATGAATTTAAAAAAATAGTTAACCAAAAAAATTGAAAAAGACCTAAATTATTTTACCTCAGTATACAAATTATGATGAATTCATTAATTATACATTAATTCTCTGTTTTTGTGCCTTTTAGTTTTTATAATTTATGTGCTCAGTTTATTTGAACATTTTATTCAAATTTTTCATTTATGTAGTTTGTTATTAGTCACATTTTGTTTCAATGCAAACCGGCTGTTCATCTTTTATCCAGAGCAGCTTTTAATAAACTAGAGAGATGAGCCATTTAAGCACCTTGCTCGCTGGCACATCAGCTGATTTGGGACTTGAACCTGTGACTTTTCTGTGACCACTCATCCTCTCAGTTGACCACCGTTAACAGTCCTGTACCTCCTATTTATTTGATCTGATGTAAATAGAAACACATTTACTGTCTGTAACTGTGGTTACGTGTGTGTGTGTGTGTGTGTGTGTGTGTGTGTGTGTGTGTGTGTTGTATGTACAGAAATATTTGCACGTCTGTTCTGTTTCACATTAAAACCATATACAGGAGCAACAGTGTCTGTGTATTATGTATGTACGTGTTTGTGTGTGGTCGGCAGTCTAGGCCTATAGCAGCGAGCCTGGCCGGCCCTAACTATAAGCTTTATCAAAAAGGAAAGTTTTAAGCCTACTCTTAAACGTAGAGAGGGTGTCTGCCCCCCGGACTGAATCTGGGAGATGGTTCCACAGGAGAGGAGCCTGATAGCTGAAGGCTCTGCCTCCCATTCTACTTTTGGAGACTCTAGGAACCACAAGTAAGCTGCATTCTGGACCAGCTGGAGAGTCTTTAGAGACTTGTTAGGGCAGCCTGATAATAAAGAATTACAATAATCCAACCTAGAAGTAACAAATGTGTGGACTAGTTTTTCTGCATCTTTTTGAGACAGGATGTGCCTGATTTTTGCAATATTATGTAGGTGAAAAAAGGCAGTCCATGAAATGTGTTTTATGGTTGAGTTAAAGGACATATCCTGATCAAAGATAACTCCCAGATTCCGTACGGTGGAGCTGGAGGCCAAGGTAATGCCATCCAGAGTACCTATATCATTAGATAATGTGTTTCTAAGGTGTTGAGGACCAAACACAATAACTTCAGTTTTGTCTGAGTTCAGTAGCAGAAAATTGTCAGTCATCCAGGTCTTTATGTCCTTAAGGCACACTTGAAGTTTAGTTAACTGATTTAATTCATCTGGCTTCATTGATGAATATAATTGGGTATCATCTGCATAACAATGAAAATTTATGGAGTGTTTCCGAATAATATTACCTAAAGGAATCATATATAAGGTGAACAGTATTGGTCCAAGCACAGAACCTTGTGGAACTCCGTGTCTAACTTTTGCGTGGATGGAGGATTCATCGTTAACGTGTACAAACTGAAGTTGATCTGAAAAATAGGATTTAAACCAGCTGAATGCAGTTCCTTTAATACCAATTAAATGTTCCAGTCTCTTTAACAGGATGTGATGGTCAATGGTGTCGAATGCAGCACTAAGATCTAACAAGACAAGTACAGAGAGAAGTCCTTTGTCTGATGCAGTTAGGAGATCATTCGTAACTTTCACTAATGCTGTCTCTGTGCTATGATGCTCTAAAACCTGACTGAAAATCCTCAAATAAACTATTGTTATGTAGAAAGTCACATAACTGATTGGCGACTGTTTTCTCAAGGATCTTAGAGAGAAAGGGAAGGTTAGATATAGGTCTATAGTTGGTTAAAACAGCTGAATCCAGTGTAGGCTTCTTAAGAAGAGGTTTAATTACAGCTACTTTAAAGGACTGTGGTACATAGCCTGTTACTAGAGACAGACTGATCATATCTAGTAAAGAAGTGATAACTAACCCCTGGGCCAGGTTTCAGTAAGACATAATAAATCAATATGATAATCTGAGATTAGATCTGATGTGTTAATAGGACTGTATTGTATGTGGAATAATGTTGTTATTGAACTAATGTTTTTATTTGATCATGTAAAATTATTTTATACATTTGGATTGTGGTATTTAAATCAATAAACTAACTAACTAACTAACTCTATAATTATCATATGCTTTTATGTAAAAATACAATTTGAAAACCAACCAGTAAGTATAGCTGTCTGATAATAATGTAGTGGAGTGGAAGTATAAAGTAGCATTTCATGGAAATACTCCAGTACAAGTACATCAATACTATATTTAAGTATCTGGGTAAATGTACCTGACAGTGTTGACAGTGTGTTCAGTTTCTGAAAGACATGTTTCTGTTGAATGTTTCACTGCTGTGAATAAAGCTAAACTCCATTTACCTCCATTATATTAGTGTGGAGGCAGAACTCTCAGCTGCAGGCAGGTTCAGCAAAGGTTTAATGAAATGTAAATATATTTTTCTATGCTTGTTTGTGTCATTTGTATTTGTAAATTTTAATCTGTTAAATTAATACAGATTTGTTTTAAGAGCAAAAAACCCACTTTTACATTTGAGGACTGGAGGACATTTGTAGTATCATCAATGTTTTACAGTGAAACAGTTTGTTAACCTGTAAAATATGTTTCAGGGATTTTAAAGATAACAGAGTGTGAAAACTGAGGACATGAAGGTGATAAATTATGTTAAATTGAGAGCATGAATATGTTTTTTATTTCTACCAGATTTTGTATATTTAATTTTAATTATCCAATCAAAACAGGGTCAAACATCTTTAGCCATTTTACCTTCTTTGTCCATTACGTAATTAAAATGTATAATATTAATACTGCAGAGATGCTGTATAAACCATGTTTAACATGGTCCCAGTTCTGCTGACACTTTATCAGTGAAAACTGTTGGAAACCACAAAAACAGGGAAGTTTCCAGCTTCTCTATTTTTGTGGAAGACAGTTGCAGGGAATCTGAGAGGACCTGATGATTAAACATGACGTGCTCACTTTAATGATGATGAAGAGAAAACTGAACAAACAGCTGGATATAAAGTTCAGATCCATCAGTTCTTTCTGCTGGAAGAAGAAGAAGAAGAAGAAGATGAAGATGAAGATCTCTGCTCCAAACTGTCACCCAGTCTCACCTCAGCAGCCTTGGATCCTTCAGAGCAAATTAAGAGGCAGATTGATGGGAAAGCAGATTTAACAGAAGGAAAAGCAAACACACACAAGGGCGTGTAGGGCATCAGCGAGAACTCCTCTTCAAATATATGTAAGGTTGTAAGAACAGCCATCTTAAAAACACTGATGGATTTTTGCAGGAAATGTGGGAACAGTAAGTGATGATATTAACCACCTGACCCCAAGTATGCTCGAGTGTCCCACAAGGTTGTCTGCAACTATACAAAACATCGATAATGCCTTGTCCTTACAAAATCCCTCCTATCAAAGTCACTGGAATTGAAGACACTAAAGCGAAACAGCAATACAAAGGTTCCTCTAAAGAAAAGCACGGAGGCGTACAGGCCACCAAAACGTCCTGAGACACAAACAAACCAAACAAAAAATGAGCTGTAGCATCTTTTACTACAGCTGCCAGATTTAAAGTTGTGACACTCAGCGTTTGAAAAGGTGACCATCTCACTGTAATACAGGGTCCAGTTCACCACTTCTGAACCAAACTGGGTACCTGATCATCCTGAGGCATGTCTGACTCATTTAACACCAAACCATGTTCAGTGGGCCTGTTCCTAACCCCAACCCTACCACTTTACAATATGAGGCATGTATTATTGTCTTCTTCATTGATTTTGGAAAGCAGGTGTAAATTTCTGGTAAAAACAGACTGGACATGCTCCTGGCACAGTACAGGTCATTATTACCCCCCACTGGCAACAAGTACAAACTCCCCCAAAACACTTTGAACACTAGTGCTGGCACCATAAGTACAACACAAGGTATGGGACAGACAACCCTGTCTATCTGACACAAAAACTATGTAACTCCACTCAGCACCTAGTCTTTGTGTTGCTACTTGTGGGGGTTCTTATGCAAACCGCAACCGACTCCACTGCAGCCAGCGACGTGCTCCCAGAACAACTGCTCACCAACGTTTGCGGCCACACTAAACATTTACATGACCGGTCCCACCATCCAAACCTAACAGGGGATTAATGGGGCAACAAAAATGGCTACCCCAAAAACAGGCAAAACAAAGCTGGGTAAATAAAACCAAAACAGAGGACCGGTGCTGCTCCTCCACCCTGAACCCCACCAAACAAACAGTTCTTACCCAAAGTTCTGAATCCAGGGAAGAAAATAATTTACAATTTCATGTGTGAAACCCCCCCACATTGGCAACAGAGGTCATGCTGCTAAGGCCCACACAAATGCCATGTGGATTAGAGGTGGAGCTGAATACAGTATTCAGAAAAGCATAAATAGTGTGTTTTTACAAATATTTATTTTCTACAAATAATTTTAAAATTGTTTGTTTTAGGGAAAGAAAAAAATGTCAGATAACAGCACACAGGTCGGTACCCGTAGTGCAGCGAGGTTACATCACTGTCTCCATCTCGCCCCTCTGTAAAATGTATAAATAGCTGCAGGTCTGTAGCTTTGGCTGAGTGGTCAGTGCAGCTGTCTGTGTGTGAGACTGTGGTTCAAGACCTGGAGTGGAAACCTCCTAAAATTAGAAGTATAGTAAAAACAAAAACAGGATTGTTACGCCCATTTCCTCTTTTATTCAAATACATATACAAATAATTTTGCTGCCTCAACAAATACAGATAAAAATACAAATGCTCCACATCCCCAACATACCACAACATCCCCAAAGTTTTAAACAAGCAGGCCAACAAATAATCCTACAGAAAGCCAATTTGACTCAGATTTACAGAGGATTAACTTTATCAAAGAAAAATTGTAATTGTCACAAACTGGCTCAGAGTCAAAAAAGGGAATCACAAAAGAATAAATTACATTTATTGTCAATGTGAGATAAAGTATAATAATAATGATAATAATAATATAATAATATAATAATAATGAATAAAGTGTGTGTGGTGTGTGCTGTTATAGCCCACGTCATCAGGCTGGTGCAGGTGGTTTCCTGACACCTTCTCCTACGCCCCCTCCCCAAACAAACCAACCTCACAAGCAGAGGACAGAGAGGGACGTCACAGTGTGTATGTAATTTTAATTATCCAATCAAAACAGGGTCAAACATCTTTAGCCATTTTACCTTCTTTGTCCATTACGTAATTAAAATGTATAATATTAATATTGCAGAGATGCTGTATAAACCATGTTTAACATGCTCCCAGTTCTGCTGACACTTTATCAGTGAAAACTGTTGGAAACCACAAAAACAGGGAAGTTTCCAGCTTCTCTATTTTCTGGAAGACAGTTGCAGGGAATCTGAGAGGACCTGATGATTAAACATGACGTGCTCACTTTAATGATGATGAAGAGAAAACTGAACAAACAGCTGGATATAAAGTTCAGATCCATCAGTTCTTTCTGCTGGAAGAAGAAGAAGAAGAAGAAGAAGAAGATCTCTGCTCCAAACTGTCGACTTACAGGTAAATTTAACTCACCTCATACAAATTTTTGCAGAGAAATATTTTATCACCTCATGTTGCGACATTTTGAGGGAGAAGTTTTAACAATTTAAAGGGTCTCAAAAAGATTGAAATATAAACAAATTATGTTACATAAATCTGACTTTTCTGTATTTGTTGCTGTTTCTTGTGAAATTGTGAAGCGTTTTAACTCTGCAGGCATCAAATATTCAAACTAAAGAATCTGACAGAACGTCCTGTTTGGTTTAACTGGTTACAACTAAAAACTTACTTTAACTTTTCCAAAAATAACTTTAAATTAGCAAATTACAGTGTAACTCTTTAATGTATACAGAGTATTAATAAAATACTTACTGGGTAGGAAATAAGGAAATGTAAAGAAGTTTAGGGACTTAGAATTAAATTACACTGTCAGTATTTTTTATTACAGAGTACAACAGTGTTGACATTGTGATACAATTAATTGTTGTATAATTGTGGTGTAATTTACTGTAATTTACTGTAAGTTATAATATTCCTACAAAGTACTGTACTGTACTGTTACTGTACTGTAGTACTGTATTACTACTACTGTACTGTTACTATACCGGCTGTTACTTTTTAGTAAAAATACACTCGCATCAGCACAAAGCACTAAAAAAACTCCTTTGTTATAGTATAGTATAGTATATTATAGTATAGTATATATTAATGATGTATGTGGGCTGTAAAATACAAAAGTAACTTTTACACTGTTTTACTCTGCAGCTGGTATTTCATTAGTATTCTATATAAAATATTTACACTGTAATTTATTGGCTGTAACCTGAACCTGAACACCACATCACAAACTCTGAATTAAATGAAAATAATACATCATGTTGCAGCTTTTGAGCTGAGCTGAATAAATTCCAAACTCATATTATGGTTATAAAACATACGGATGTCATTGGACCTTGTTTCCTAAATTTAATCTGTATTTGCTGTTTTATGTTTCAGCATCTCAGTGTTTTTCTGTAAATGGGGAATTATGATGTAATTACTGATATCTTGCTGGGTAAAATACAACTCTGGAGATCAAAACAATACAATGTCAAGTTCTACTTACTGAATTAGTGTTTCTGTTTGATTTCTACCATTTCACATTGTCTTCATCAGCAGCTGCAGTTTGAAGAGTTGTTATAAAATTGGTTGTGTTGACGTGTGACGTCATCATCATCATTGTTATGGAGACGAGGATGTTGTTGTTTTCCGTCCTTCTCTGGACTGCTGGACGCTGTGAAGTTCGAGGTGAGACTGCAGATTTCCTACCTGAGTACAGACCATCAGACCATCTGACCATCAGACCATCAGACCATCAGACCATCAGACCATCTGACCATCTGACCATCAGACCATCAGACCATCAGACCATCAGACCATCTGACCATCAGACCATCAGACCATCTGACCATCTGACCATCAGACCATCAGACCATCAGACCATCAGACCATCAGACCATCAGACCATCTGACCATCAGACCATCAGACCATCAGACCCTTTAGACCATCAGACCATCTGACCATCTGACCATCAGACCATCAGACCATCAGACCATCAGACCATCAGACCATCTGACCATCTGACCATCAGACCATCAGACCATCTGACCATCAGACCATCTGACCATCTGACCATCAGACCATCAGACCATCAGACCATCTGACCATCTGACCATCAGACCATCAGACCATCAGACCATCAGACCATCAGACCATCTGACCATCTGACCATCTGACCATCAGACCATCTGACCATCAGACCATCAGACCATCTGACCATCAGACCATCAGACCATCAGACCATCAGACCATCAGACCATCTGACCATCTGACCATCAGACCATCAGACCATCTGACCATCAGACCATCAGACCATCAGACCATCAGACCATCTGACCATCAGACCATCAGACCATCAGACCATCTGACCATCTGACCATCAGACCATCAGACCATCTGACCATCAGACCATCAGACCATCAGACCATCTGACCATCTGACCATCAGACCATCAGACCATCAGACCATCTGACCATCTGACCATCTGACCATCAGACCATCAGACCATCAGACCATCTGACCATCAGACCATCAGACCATCAGACCATCTGACCATCAGACCATCTGACCATCAGACCATCTGACCATCAGACCATCAGACAACTGAACTGCACTGAATATTTGCTGGATTGACACAATGACAAAACACATAGTTAGTTTTCTGTGATTATTGAGGCCAAAAATCTTTGATTTTGCAGCAGCTTTTCTCAAAAATTGTGATACAATTTGTGATGTTTTATGTAAAATTGCAGGAAGTGGAAAACATTGCAAGTAAAGGAAAAAAAACTGCTACCAGTGAAGAGTCATATGTAATGACTTCCTTGGATAAAAAGCATTCTGCATATCACAGAAACAACTATATTTCAGGTCTAATGTTTAATGTATTTTCTGGGCTCAAAGTTATATAACAAAGAAAATACTGTACTTGAGTTCCATTTATAAGCTTTATTAAATAAACTTTCAGCTCAACATTAGCACCAAATAAAATCAGTTAATAATGTCATTAAAATAAATCCATCAACATAAAAATATAGTTTCATTTTGATGTTTGAGGTAGATTATGTCCATCTTTGCTGTCTGAGCAACATCAGCTTGTATTCTTCTGACTCACTGAATCAAACCTCATTTGGGAACATTTGGGAACATTTGGGAACATTTGGGAACATTTGGGAACATTCTCTGGTTTGGTCCGATATTCTCTGGTGTTTTTCTGTAAATTCTCATCATGTGACTGATTCTTTCTCCTTCTGTTTGTCACAGATCTGTCGGGGAAGCAGTTCAGTTTTCCCGATGATCCTCACGGTGTAAACGAGCCTCACGTTATTCTTCATGTCAACACTATGTCCATCCCCGTGATGACCGTCTGCCTTCGGTTCTTTTCTCAGCTGGAACGGACGCAGGGACTCTTTTCTTTGGCCACCCGCGACCACCCGAACGCTCTGATGCTGATGAAACGCGATCAGGGATCGTACAAGGTCCACACAGGCAGGGATTCATACTTCTTCCTGAATCTACCGACACACCAGCTGGACTGGAACTCGGTGTGCTGGACCTGGGACTCTGGGACCGGGCTGACCCAGCTGTGGCTGAACGGGCTTCGTACTTCCCAGAAGCTGCTGGGACTGAACTATGCAGTGCGCGGGAATATGAGCATCATCATCGGTCAGGAGCAAGATGAATTTCAAGGTAGTTACAACATGAACGACTCGTTTGAAGGGGACATTACTGACCTCCACATGTGGGACCACATCGTGTCTGCATGTGACATCAGGTCCTACATGAATCAGGGTTCCTTTGATCCTGGGAACCTCCTCAACTGGAACAACCTGAGCTACAGAGTCTCAGGGAACGTCTTCATCCAGGACAGCAATTTTCGAGAACCAGTCTGTCAGTAAAGTGTTTGTACAGATGTCAGTTACACCTGTAAACTGCACACATGTAGTTTAAATGGAGACAACAGCAGAGTTACTACTTTATCTCTGTAGTAACTTCTGTCCATGATTTCACACAGAAAAAGACAAACACAGCTTCTCGTTTTTATTTGCTCATCGTCGATTTTACTGAAAGTCCATAAATCTGCAGATTCACTGATAATAAAAATGACACATTGAGCAGAGCGTTACATTAAACCTTCCTGCTGATTAACTGTTGAAGTGAA
This sequence comes from Scomberomorus guttatus, assembly GCA_038419695.1. NCBI lineage: Eukaryota > Metazoa > Chordata > Actinopteri > Scombriformes > Scombridae > Scomberomorus > Scomberomorus guttatus. The sequence goes on from CM076462.1 coordinate 29,607,707, forward strand.
TTATCAAACGAAAACACAAAAACATCCTCCGGCTGCAGCACAGTGTGGCAGGTCAGCCCCAAACATTCAAAGAATGTCTGATTTGTTGTGGTTGATGGAAGATGTGAACAGGTGAATAACTGACTCAGCCTGTTTCTCAGGTCAGGTTCACATCAGAGATAACATGACGAGGTTTCTGGAAACCAACTTTAACTTTTTACCGTCAAATGATTTAATCAGCTGTAGTTTGTTAAATCCTTTTACAGTCTATCTTCTTGTTTCTGTTCATGTGGCTGTAATTCTGTCCTGACTCAAAGTCTGCACTGAAATCAATAAGAAACTGAAAACAGCCGTGCTTATATGTGATGTATGGAACAATAATTAAACAGTACAGAATAAACTTTGCAGTCTGACTTCACACATCTTTAGCTTTTTACATGATATATTTCTGTTTGTGTACAAATTAAATAAATGAGATGCTAATTAATGAGTTTTATAGTTGTTTGTGGGTAAAACAGGAGACCAACTGTAAGTTAGTAGAACAGAAGAGTTGAATAATATTTAAACATGTTGTCATTATCTTAGTCACAAAGGATTTTCAGTCCTTTTTCTTTCTATCGGATCAAATATTTTATGTCTTAGAGACTTTTATTCCTTATTTAAATGATGATGGATTCTTGGAGAGTCATGTTGAGACACCACTGCACTAAATAAAAATGTCCTAAACTATAAAATGTAACTTGTTTAATTTAAAAATATAAGTGAAATTTTACATTAAGTCAACAAAGACAATATAGGTTATAAACTTTATCCTTCATTTGCTAATTCATTGAACTTAAAGGTCGTTGATTGAAATTGTAAATCTAATGCAAATTAATTTTGGTTTTTATTTATATTTTGTTAATTTGAAGAGCTGCTGTCAGTGACCTCATCATACTGACCTTCATCATGGTTTGTATTGTTTTTATTGTTATGAAGAGAAACAGCCAGGAGTTATTTTAACATGTATTACAGACACACAGCAACTTCCCATCATGTCTGCTGTCTTCAAACTACAGAAGAGACGTTTTAACTCTTACACAATGCATGCTGGGAAATCATGTTTGTTTTGAAACTTAATTTCATGAGTTAAATGAACTCTGAAGTTTATTTATTCAACTCATCATTATAAGTCAAAAGACTTGAAGAACTCTTGAATATGACTTCTGCAATGGTGCTGAAACAAAACCTAGAAATTTTTGGTTGAATTAAGTTGAAATGATAAAACTTATTTAAGTGAAGTTAAAAATATCAAAATATCAGTTGATTCCACTAAATTCCTGTATGATATTTTACAGTGTAGAACATTTATATATATATATAAACAGTAGAAACAGTAGAAACAGCAGCAGATGTTTTATGTGTGTTTTATGTTTTTGGCTCATCCAAAAATCATATGACCACATTTACATTCATAACGTCTTTTGAGAAGAGCGCGCGCACCACACGCACGCGCGCAGATGTTGGCGGCTGGCACTGCAATGACCTCTGACCCCGCCCACACCGTGCGGACGTGTTAGAGGACTGCCGCTGTGATTCACCGCAGAGACTCAACTTTTCACCGACTGTCTGCTGCCGGAGGTCCGATAATAAGCACCGAGGAGACAGAGAGCGTCCTCCCGCCCTCCGGTCATCACGGTACGGACATCTGACCGTTTTATATCTAACGTTGAATAGAAACGTCTGTGTAACGTCTGTGTAACGTCTGTGTGTGTAGTGTGAGTTTAACTTTGTGGACGCTTTTAGAAAAGTCTTGTGTGATGGTGAAACGTCAGTCTCGATGTGATCATTTCGCTGCAGAACTTCATGTGAAAAACTGCAATTTTAAAACTTTGCTGCTCGCTGCAAAATAAAGCTGCGGATCATTTACAGCTAATAACAGTGACTGATTCACTGTGGCCCAAACTGTCAGTCGGCAGGTGTTCAATCGGTCAAGATTTATTGTATAAATGTGATTCAATTCACTTTCAAGTCTGTCTTGCTTCTTACTTTTAATGATACGAATTGGCCGTAACAGGCGGGACGGAGGCAGCACATAGTTTCCATATATAGCTCATGTTTTACGGTCATAAAGAGCTTTTTGATTCATCCTTTCTTTGCCGAAGTCTCCAGAATACTATGTGCTTTTGGACGGTATTTAAATATATCTTCTAGCATTAGAGCATCTTCGTCAAAGCGTAAAGAGACATTAAATTGTGAGAGTTTTAAGGGGAGTCTGGTCTGATTCATGGCGGGGAGGGCGGAAGGAGCCCGGGCACAGAGCCAGACAGATGGGTGGGTCAGCGGATGGAAAAGAATCACACAAACCAAAGCTGGCTGCCAGAGACACACCCTGACACACCGTGAAACACCGTGAAAAACACCGTGAAACACCCAGAAACACCCTGACACACCGTGAAACACCGTGAAAAACACCGTGAAACACCCAGAAACACCCAGAAACACCCTGACACACCGTGAAACACCGTGAAAAACACCGTGAAACACCCAGAAACACCCTGACACACCGTGAAACACCGTGAAAAACACCATGAAACACTGACTGTTGTTTACACTGAGGTCACATGTTTAACATGTCAGTTTAAATCTGCTGCAGATGAGTTCAGCCTGTTTTAAATCAGTCAGTAAACATGGACTCTGGTAAAAAGATAAAGTGAATTTGGTCAATTTTCTTGTTTTTAAAGATCTGTTCTTCAACTCAAATGTCAGATTTCTTTAAACACTAATATTAATCTGATGTCAGTAATCAGTAACATTTAATAATTCTTCACTTTTAGGAGTTTAATGTTTTTACACTGTAAAAAGTCTTTAATTTGAGCTTTAAAATGACTAAATCTGTCTGTGTAGCAACTTTAAATGTGTTTCTTGAATTTGTGGATTTAATTTCTGTGAACAAAGTGACATTTTTCTTAATTCTTCTGTCTTGTCTCATTATACAGATGCTGATTTAATATGTTTATAACAAGTTGATGTCTGTTGGAAACAGGTTGAACCAGCAGGTTCGATCACTTTGTAGAAAAAGAAAAAGTAATAATAAGTTTTTGTCTGTTATTGACAGAAATGACATGATGAGGTGTTTGTTTTGTCCTCCGATTGTTATGATCAGACAGCTTATCAATGACCTGATCAGCTCAGACACACACACACAGATGTTATTGGAACTAGAGCTGCATGATTAATCGATTAGTTGGTTGACAGAAAAGTAATCAACATGAGAATTTGTTGCTTTTCATTGTCCAACATTAAACTGAATTGATTCTCTTTGATCAGACAAAATAAGACAAAGGAAACTGTAACAGGCATCAAACAATCAATTGATCGAGAAAACAATCTGCAGATTCACTGATAATGAAAATAGTCTCAGTCTTAATCTTCACTTTTCTACATTAACACTCTGCTGCCTGTGAGGAGGAGACTCACACACCTGCTGATTAACTGATCAAAGTTAAACACCAAACATCCTCCGTCCTCAGCTAAAAACTCAGTGTGGCAGGTCAAAGAATGGCTGATTAAAAAAAACAGGTGAATAACTGACTGAGCGTGTTTCTCAGAGTTCAGCAGGTCAGATTCAGATCAAAGATGACGTCGTCCTCCGAGTTAGTACAACAGAAGAAGAAAATATGACAGAATACAACTTTACTGTCCAACAAGGTGGAAGATTGTCTTTGTTCTCTCAGCTTAATAAAACATTCACACACAACAACGACACTGATGGTATAAAAACTTAAAGAATAAATAATCATAATTATAGAACATCAGTGTTTTACTTTAAATCTGCTGCTAAACTTTATATATAGACATAATAAACTAGCAGGAACAGACTCAGCTGCTTTGATACACAGAAACATCTGAAGTACATCTGTCAGGTGATTGGATGAACCACCTGGCAGGTGATTGGATGAACCACCTGGCAGGTGATTGGATGAACCACCTGTCAGGTGATTGGATGAACCACCTGGCAGGTGATTGGATGAACCACCCGGCAGGTGATTGGATGAACCACCCGGCAGGTGATTGGATGAACCACCCGGCAGGTGATTGGATGAACCACCCGGCAGGTGATTGGATGAACCACCTGTCAGGTGATTGGATGAACCACCTGGCAGGCGATTGGATGAACCACCTGTCTGGTGATTGGATGAACCATCTGGCAGGTGATTGGATGAACCATCTGTCAGGTGATTGGATGAACCACCTGCCTGGCGATTGGATGAACCATCTGGCAGGTGATTGGATGAACCACCTGTCAGGTGATTGGATGAACCACCTGGCATGTGATTGGATGAACCACCTGGCAGGTCATTGGATGAACCATCTGTCAGGTGATTGGATGAACCACCTGTCAGGTGATTGGATGAACCACCTGGCAGGCGATTGGATGAACCACCTGTCTGGTGATTGGATGAACCATCTGGCAGGTGATTGGATGAACCACCTGCCTGGCGATTGGATGAACCATCTGGCAGGGGATTGGATGAACCATCTGTCAGGTGATTGGATGAACCACCTGGCATGTGATTGGATGAACCACCTGGCAGGTCATTGGATGAACCATCTGTCAGGTGATTGGATGAACCACCTGGCAGGTGATTGGATGAACCACCTGGCAGGTGATTGGATGAACCACCTGTCAGGTGATTGGATGAACCATCTGTCAGGTGATTGGATGAACCACCTGTCAGGTGATTGGATGAACCACCTGTCAGGTGATTGGATGAACCACCTGTCAGGTGATTGGATGAACCACCTGGCAGGTGATTGGATGAACCACCTGTCAGGTGATTGGATGAACCACCTGGCAGGTGATTGGATGAACCACCTGGCAGGTGATTGGATGAACCATCTGTCCTCACAGGAAATAAAGCTAATTCATATAAACAACAGAACAACAAACGCTGCGTCTGTGTTGGTGAGCCGTCACGTGTTCGGACCCTGGTGTACCTGCCTGTAAATCCAGTTTAAACATGAAACAACATATCTGAACCAATGAGATTACTGAGAGACAGACTGACACATTGTAACTAATGATCTTCATCATTGATTATTTTACCATTAGAACAGATAAAATAAGAATCCTGCTTCCATAGCTTCCTGCTGCAGCACCTGATGACGCGTCAGCGGGCTGATGGAGATGATGTGCGGGCGGCTCTGACCTCTGGTGGCCGTGCTGAGCACTACAACACATCACCTCAATACAGCGTCTCTGTATCAGTTTCATAGAAACAGCAGCGTCTGTATTTCTGACTGTAACACTTTGATACAACCTGAGCCTAAAACACATAAACTGTGTTGATATGAATTCATTAATTTGTTGTTGAATGGACTCGTCAGCGCGCTCTGGTGGACAAACTGTAACGCGACACCGTTTCTACATGAACTCAAACCCAGTTTGACATTTCTTGTTACTTGTCTGCTGACTAGAACAGCAGCGAGCGATCAATTAATCATTCAGGCGATCAGCAGAAAATTAATCAATTATCAAACATTTGATGGTTTCAGCTTCTCCGACATGAGATCGAGCTTTTTCTCGTCTTGCATCACGGTAAATTAAATATTTTGGGGTTTCAGACAAAATTAAGACGTGATGACATCACACTGAGCTCTGGAGATGTTTCTACTGTTTTCTGATGTTTACAGACCAGATTTATTGATTAACAGACAAAACGATCAGCAGATTCATCGATACTGAAAATAATCTGTAGTTGCAGTTGAACCACTGACACGTTTATTCTGTTAACAGTAAAATAATATTTAATACAGAATCTGTCAAATTAAATAGAAATGAGGAGTTTGAAACGCCTGAGCCAATCAGCTCTCAGATCAGTGTTTCCCATCATGCACTGAGCTCTGAAACATGCAGATGTCTCAGTCTCATAAAGTTACGTTTGCACGATGGACAGAAATCTACCCAGCATGCATTGTGCTGACGCCACTCCTCTGATTGATATTTGACTCAGCAGGATGTGAGTCACTCTTCTTCACGTGTTTCCTCTTTCTGCTGAATCAGCACAAATCACATGATGATGTCACAGAGTTTCTAAATGTTTTTAACTGCCAACAAACTGAGTTCAAAACTCATTATACTAAACAGCACCGACAATAAAACACATTATATTAAACAGCACAGACAATAAAACACATACTAAACAGCACAGACAATAAAACTCATTATACTAAACAGCACAGACAATAAAACTCATTATACTAAACAGCACCGACAATAAAACACATTATACTAAACAGCACAGACAATAAAACACATTATACTAAACAGCACAGACAATAAAACTCATTATACTAAACAGCACCGACAATAAAACACATTATACTAAACAGCACAGACAATAAAACTCATTATACTAAACAGCACCGACAATAAAACTCATTATACTAAACAGCACAGACAATAAAACACATTATACTAAACAGCACAGACAATAAAACTCATTATACTAAACAGCACAGACAATAAAACACATTATACTAAACAGCACAGACAATAAAACACATTATACTAAACAGCACAGACAATAAAACTCATTATACTAAACAGCACCGACAATAAAACACATTATACTAAACAGCACCGACAATAAAACACATTATACTAAACAGCACAGACAATAAAACACATTATACTAAACAGCACAGACAATAAAACTCATTATACTAAACAGCACCGACAATAAAACACATTATACTAAACAGCACCGACAATAAAACTCATTATACTAAACATTATTATACTAAACAGCACAGACAATAAAACACATTATACTAAACAGCACCGACAATAAAACACATTATACTAAACAGCACAGACAATAAAACTCATTATACTAAACAGCACCGACAATAAAACTCATTATACTAAACAGCACAGACAATAAAACACATTATACTAAACAGCACAGACAATAAAACACATTATACTAAACAGCACAGACAATAAAACTCATTATACTAAACAGCACCGACAATAAAACACATTATACTAAACAGCACCGACAATAAAACACATTATACTAAACAGCACAGACAATAAAACACATTATACTAAACAGCACAGACAATAAAACTCATTATACTAAACAGCACCGACAATAAAACACATTATACTAAACAGCACCGACAATAAAAGTCATTATACTAAACATTATTATACTAAACAGCACAGACAATAAAACACATTATACTAAACAGCACAGACAATAAAACACATTATACTAAACAGCACAGACAATAAAACTCATTATACTAAACAGCACAGACAATAAAACACATACTAAACAGCACAGACAATAAAACTCATTATACTAAACAGCACCGACAATAAAACACATTATACTAAACAGCACCGACAATAAAACACATTATACTAAACAGCACAGACAATAAAACATATTATACTAAACAGCACAGACAATAAAACTCATTATACTAAACAGCACAGACAATAAAACACATTATACTAAACAGCACAGACTATAAAACTCATACTAAACAGCACAGACAATAAAACACATTATACTAAACAGCACAGACAATAAAACTCATTATACTAAACAGCACAGACAATAAAACACATACTAAACAGCACAGACAATAAAACACATTATACTAAACAGCACAGACAATAAAACTCATTATACTAAACAGCACAGACAATAAAACTCATTATACTAAACATTATTATACTAAACAGCACAGACAATAAAACACATACTAAACAGCACAGACAATAAAACACATTATACTAAACATTATTATACTAAACAGCACAGACAATAAAACACATACTAAACAGCACAGACAATAAAACACATTATACTAAACAGCACAGACAATAAAACTCATTATACTAAACATTATTATACTAAACAGCACAGACAATAAAACACATACTAAACAGCACAGACAATAAAACACATTATACTAAACATTATTATACTAAACAGCACAGACAATAAAACACATTATACTAAACATTATTATACTAAACAGCACAGACAATAAAACACATACTAAACAGCACAGACAATAAAACACATTATACTAAACAGCACAGACAATAAAACTCATTATACTAAACAGCACAGACAATAAAACACATTATACTAAACAGCACAGACAATAAAACTCATTATACTAAACAGCACAGACAATAAAACTCATTATACTAAACAGCACCGACAATAAAACTCATTATACTAAACAGCACAGACAATAAAACTCATTATACTAAACAGCACAGACAATAAAACACATTATACTAAACAGCACAGACAATAAAACACATTATACTAAACAGCACAGACAATAAAACTCATTATACTAAACAGCACCGACAATAAAACACATTATACTAAACAGCACAGACAATAAAACTCATTATACTAAACAGCACCGACAATAAAACTCATTATACTAAACATTATTATACTAAACAGCACAGACAATAAAACACATTATACTAAACAGCACAGACAATAAAACACATTATACTAAACAGCACAGACAATAAAACTCATTATACTAAACAGCACAGACAATAAAACTCATTATACTAAACAGCACAGACAATAAAACTCATTATACTAAACAGCACAGACAATAAAACTCATTATACTAAACAGCACAGACAATAAAACACATTATACTAAACAGCACAGACAATAAAACACATTATACTAAACAGCACAGACATACCAGAGTCACAGGACTCCTCACTGAATATCAGCTGATATAAAACACTCAGCTGTTATTAAAACCTACATAATCACTTTGACTCAGTCAGCGGTTAAAAAACAGGAAGCAATAAAAATATGACATAATATTTTACAACACAGTTTTTAAAATCTGCTGCTGGAAAAAAGTAAAATAAAAAGATTTTTAAAAGAAATCTGAGGTAAAATAATATTTAAGTTCTGTTTAAATCATTTATTGGACACATTCACGGTTCTTTAATGTCTCTTTATTAAGATTATTAGTTAAATTTATAAAAGACTTTGTGATTAACTGATGAATAATAATAATAATAATGAGCTCAGTTTTAATGATTTATTGGATTGTCTTCATGAAGATGATTATTTATAATGTAATGATCTAATATCTCTAATAAATTGAATTAAATATATAATTTCTTTTCCATTTGAGCTGCAGTTTATTTTCAGTCTTGATGAAACTATGAATCATTTAGTTAATAAAATGTAAAATAATAATAACAGATGTTACTGTGAGAGAAAAACTGGAGAAACTAGACGATCAGATTTATCAGTTTAGAGCTGCAGAAACTATTCAGACAATCGATCAATCATCAGATGTGACAGTTAGTTGCTTTTCTTGGTCTTGATTGTAAACTGAATATTTTTATGTTTTTCAGTGTTAAGACAAAACAAGACCTTTAATATCACATTGGACTTTATGAAACTGATGGACATTTTTTTAATTAATCAGTTATTTAAATTATTGTTTTATTTATTATTGTTATCAAAATACTTCCAAATTAATTTTCTGCTGATCGATTAATCGTTTCTGCTCTCGTTCACCAGCTTTGGGTCATTTAGACTCAACAATCTGCTTCAGTCTGAAACACAGGCGTCATATTAATGTGAACCAGCGTTAATTAACTAAATTAATGATGACAGTTGTGATTATGAGCAGCTTGTTAACAGACTTTAAATCACTGACTGTCTCTGCAGACCAGCAGCTGGAAGCTGATTGGATGTTTTAACCCTCAGCAGGTCAAAGGTCAATTAAAAAACCTCCAGTCTCTCGTCTCTCTGCAGCTTCCTGTCGTCATGGCAGCCAAAACCAAATGGGGCGCGGTGAAGGACCGTGTGACTGCAAGCCCCGCCCACGACCCCGACGCCACACTGGAGGCGAATCTGGAGAACGCCGACCCCGAACTCTGCATCCGACTGCTGCAGGTACGACTGCTGACACCTGCTGCTCACAGAGGGTCCTGTGACTAACCATCAATATACTGTCAATACTGCTTATTGATCCAGCAGCACAGAGCTGATCTCAGCTCCACCACCAACATGTACAGAAGTCTGTGGCTGCCTATATCAATCGACCAATCAATCAATTGATCAGTGCAGTTGGTAATGGGATGCACACAATTAGCACACATAAATTCAATTCAATTCAATTCAATTTTATTTATATAGCATCAAATCACAGCAGAAGTTATCTCAGGACACTTTTCACACAGAGCAGGTCAGACTGTACTCTTTAATTTACAGAGACCAACATTCCTCCATGAGCAGCACTTGGTGACAGCAACAAGGAAAAACTCCCCTTTAACAGGAAGAAACCTCAAACAGAACCGGCTCTAGGTGGGCGCCATCTGCCTCGACCGGCTGGGTTTACAGAGGGGGGTGGGGGGGTGGGGGGGTGGGTGGAGAGGGGGTGGGGTGGGGAGGAGAGAGACACAGAGAAATAAATACAACAATAAGCCCAAAAAACAAATACACAGTAAAAATACTCATTTAAAATATAAACCAATAAACTAAATTATTATCATTATCATCAATTATTACCATGATGCAGATAAGAACCTTTTCCTCCCTGAGTTTAGGAAGAGATGGCAGCAGGTAGAAAGGTCTGAGGAGGAGTCTGAGGAGGTGTCTGAGGAGGAGTCTGAGGAGGAGTCTGAGGAGGAGAACGATGGATTTTGTTTTCTTGTCTGCTGCAGACATTAAACAACTTATTGGTACATTTTTATATTTTACCTTAAGAGATTGAAACCAGCAGATAAAGGAGAAAGTGAGCACAGACCCAATAAAAGATCAATAAAACATTGTCATCAGGGTCCCGTAAACCTGGAAGTTTCCTGAGACCAAAGAGACGCTGCCGGCTTTTCTCCTGCACGTCAGTATTACTCTCAAATATCATAAATATTATCTAGTATAGTTCCCAAATACTTGTAGGACACATTTCTGTATTCTGGCCATCAATCACTGAACATCTAAAATCAATACTTATATCCTCAGTCTTTGACACATTCAGTGCTAAAAATTAAACATTAAAAAGTTTTGATGATGAATTGAATTATCTCAGTTTTAATTTACATTTTGGCAGAAATAATAATGGATAAAAAAAGAATTAATTTTAATATTGGCAGCCACAGGCTTCCGTACAACAGTTTTAAATCAAGTGTGAAATAAAAACTGATCACTTTGATCATTAAAGATAAACCTTAAATCAGATCAGATATTGAAAATGAAATGTTCTGTGTATTATAACTAAATCACAGATTTTATCTCTGAATATGATCAATCATCCTTTTATTAGCTGAGAAAGTGTCACAGACCTTCAGACTGAAAGTGTTGCTGCAGATTTACTGACAGACGTCTTTTACTGACTTTACTGAAGTTAAAGTTTTTGTTGCAACTTAAACCTCAAACATTTAAATTGGAGATGAAGACAAAAAGGACAACAAGGAAGTTAAAAATGAAATATTATTTCCTCATAAAGACATCATGATTGTCCGTCCGTGTCCAGGTTCCCACCGTGGTGAACTACTCGGGTCTGCGTCGGCGTCTGGAGGCCAGCGATCAGTCCTGGATGGTCCAGTTCCTGGAGCTGCGGGGTCTGGACCTGCTGATGGAGGCGCTGGAGCGTCTGTCGGGCCGCGGCTGCGCCCGCATCGCCGACGCTCTGCTGCAGCTGACCTGCGTTTCCTGCGTCCGAGCCGTCATGAACTCGTCCGCCGGACTGCACTTCATCCTGGACAACGAGGGCTACGTCAGGATCCTGACCCAGGGTGGGCGCTCTCAGACCTCATTCCTGTCCTCTTTCACTTCCTTCCCTTGCTCTCGCCTCTCCCTCCTTCAGGTGTCTGAATGAAGGTTTGTGGTCATACAGTCGTGTAATAAATCATCTGTTTCTGTGACAGTTGAGCCCAAAAATGTTTGATTCTGCAGCAGCTTCCCTCAAAAGCTGTGACACAGTTTGTGATGTTTTATGTCTCTTTTTGTGGTAAAATCACAAACAAAGGAAAATAATGTGATTTATTTAAACTGCTACCAGTGAAGAGTCATATGTAATGACTTCATTGGATAAAAAGCATTCTGCATATCACAGAAACAACTATATTTCAGGTCTAATGTTTAATGTGTTTTTTGGGCTCAAAGTTATATAACAAAGAAAATACTGTACTTGAGTTCCATTTATAAGCTTTATTAAATAAACTTTCAGCTCAACATTAGCACCAAATAAACTCAGTCAATAATGTCATTAAAATAAATCCATCAACATTAAATATAGTTTCATGTTGATGTTTGAGGTAGATTATGTCCATCTTTGCTGTCTGAACAACATCAGCTTGTATTCTTCTGACTAACTGAATCAAACCTCATTTGGGAACATTTGGGAACATTTGGGAACATTTGGGAATTGTTTTGTTGGGTCTATGGCATCATTTCTGTTGGCAGGTGAGATTTGTCCTGAATCTTTGCTGAATGTTGTTGCTGTTTCTCTGTTGATTTGGACATTTCATGCGGTAATTTTGCAAAATTGCAGCTCTTACAAATTTTGTTTTTCTTCAGCTCTTCAGGTCAAATAACCCACCTGGCTCCTGACAGCAGGGCATCACGTGATTAAATGTTGTTAAGTGTGTTCCTATTGGTTGTTGTGGAGTCACATGACCCGTCCCTGTGTGTGTCCTCAGCTCTGGACACGTCTAACGTCATGGTGAAGATGCAGGTGTTTGAGCTGCTGGCTGCTCTCGCTCTGTTTGACCCTCAGGGGCGCCGCCTGGCCCTGGACGCCCTCGACCACTACAAGGTTCAGCACCAGCTCACAGACGTCACTGCTTCACTGTAAAGAGCCTCACAAAGAAGAGAGAGATTTGTGTTGCTCTAAGTATCGATCACCAGTTTGATCTCAGCACCAACGCCGTATAAAACCCGTTTCTGACGCAACGTAGACTGTTCCACACCACCCCGAGAAGTGGTAGTAATGACCCTGTTACACCTGTTCTCTGACATTCAGCCTCAGTAGATGTTAGAAAACGTCCTGAGCAGAGAGTGAAGTCACACGGCCTCTGTGTCCGAGCCTCTGTTCTTTGTTTTCATAGCGTGCGTGTCAGTGCATGTGAGCGCGCATGTGAGCACGCATGTGAGCGTGCATGTGAGCGCGCATGTCAGTGCGTGTGAGTGTGCATGTGAGCGCGCATGTCAGTGTGCATGTGAGCGTGCATGTGAGCGCGCATGTCAGTGCATGTGAGTGTGCATGTGAGCGTGCATGTGAGCGCGCATGTCAGTGCACGTGAGCGTGCACGTGAGCGTGCACGTGAGCGTGCATGTGAGCCCCTCTGTGTCCATTTCCAACATGGCGGCTGCGTCACAAACGTTCTCATATTACAGCTAAACAGTCACTAAAATATGTTTCTGAAGACATTTGAGGCAGAAAATGCAGAATACTGAATATTGTGTAATACAGAATATTGATCCATGTTTGATCAGCTGACATCTAGTGGCTGAATGTGTGTATTACACCTTTTAATTACCATCACTGAGGTGACCTCGAGCAGTTCCCTTAATATTAATGTTTGTTTTTTTTGTTCCACTTTCTTCTAACGAGGACGTTTCTTAAAGCACTTTTGGCTCATGTGTAGTAACCATGAGCTCACTATTCAAACTAATTACTCATTTCAATAAACAATGAACATAATTAACGTGATAATAAATAAATTCTCTTCTTTGCAATATAACAAACAAAACTCAGCTGTATTTAGGGTCAGTTTGTCCTCTTACAGTACATCCACATTATATCTTTATATATGTTCCTTACATAAAGATGCAGATATTAGTAGAATCCAAATGGCACCAACTTTACAGATTTTTGGTGCATATTTAACATTAATTATCGCTGCAGCACAATTTTTCTCATAAGTCAGCTCTGCCTCGTTAAAATGTCACCAGATGTGCATATGTAAAGTGTATGTTCAGAGTGTGGATCATAATACTGCATAATGCCATTAAAAAAATGACCTCCTGGCTCCTGATTGGCCCGTGTCGGTGCGTCCTCGGTTCCATGTTGTGTCTGTTGTTTGGACCCTGGTTTACCTGCTTACAAGTCCAGTTATTACATAGTTTTATACTGTTTGTAATTAGCTGCCTTGTGATGTTTTTGTTTGTCTTTATGGTGCCATATAAATATTTTTTAAATGTAATTGTGACACAGCTGTGGATGCAGAGGAAACTGCTGCACACTGTGAAGCTGGTAAAAGTGAACAAACAGCAGCAGAAAGAACAGAACAGGAGGAGAAAAAGTTCTTTATTCACTCTGAAACTTTCTTTTTTCAGTCAGTGTGTAACTTCAGGGTGTGACTGCAGATAATACTGAACAAACACGTCAGATATTATTTCAGACGTCATGTTTGTTCCTGACATCGACTTCGCCCGGGCTTGTTTTTCTCCCGCTCTAAACCCAGAACAGAGGCATGATGGGATACGCTGCTTTACTGTCACCATGCGGCCAAGAAGGCACCCGTCGTCTGTTCCTTTCTCCAAAAAACAAAACAATAACTGTCTCTTCCAAAAAAACACAAAATTCTTTCCAGATGTTGAATATTTGGCCTCGTGTCACCTGAGAAGGAGAAACTGAATCAACAAAGACGTTTCTTCACCCAGAAAACTTACATACATACAGTTATATAAATATTTTAACATCTGATGCAGCATAATTACATTTTATGTTCTTCTATCAATGTGTAAATATTTCAAATAAAACGCTCTTTCCAAAAGTGACATGAAACAAAATCAGCTGTTAAATAGAACAAAAAGGACTTTTGACTTTGAACTTTTATTTCAGTTAAAAAAGTTGTTTGTAACATTCAGACTTTGGAAGGAAGGTTAAAGGTGTGTAGTTGTGTTCTGGTGAATGTAAACGTCTCTGAGCTGCTGAACGTCTCGTCTGTCCTCAGAGTCTGAAGAAGCAGCAGTATCGCTTCAGCGTGGTCATGAACGAGCTGCACGCCACCGATAACGTCCCGTACATGGTGACGCTGATGAGCGTGGTCAACGTGCTCGTGTTGGGACATGAAGACCTGAGGAAGAGGGACCGACTGCGCCAGGAGTTCATCGGTACGACCAAATCCATCAATACAATGTTGATAACACTGATATCACTGTAATATTGATCATAACAGAAAGAATACTGAAACTTTGAACCATTATATTAGTAATAATAACACTAATACTGACATTACTGACTGTAATATTGATAATAATAACAGGAACAAGACTAATTTTACAGCAATAATATGAATAATGAAAACCATGATACTGATATTAGTGAACCTAAATACTGATTTACTGATAATACTAATTATGATACTTATAGAAAACTAGAGAATGTTTTCTGAAGGAAATGTGTGTGTGTGCAGCTGAAGGAGTGTGAAGAGTTGGAGTCACAGGAGCTGAAGGTGTAATCAGTCAAGTGAAGCCTTTTCTATGTGTTTGGCAACATGGTAAACAGACTGTACCTGTATAGCACCTTTCTAGTCTTCCAACCACTCAAAGCGCTTTTTACACTACGAGTCACATTCATCCATTCATACGCTGAATGGGTACAGGGGCTACCATGGCAGGTCCCACCCCGCCCCTCAGAGGAATCTAATCATCACACACTCACAGCCGTCAGGAGCCGGATGGGAGGAGCCGGGAATCGAACCGCTGATCTTCCAATTAGTGTCCAACATGTGGTTACTAGTGTTGTAACAAGCGGTTGCTATAGTGTTTCCAAATAATTGCTAGGTTGGCAAAAGGTGGTTGCTATGGAGTTTCTAAGCAGTTGTTAGGGCTCCTCTATGTGGTTGCTAGGGTAGTAACAGGTGGTTTCTGGCTCTTTACTAGTGGTTGGTGTGGCATTAGTAGATTGTTGATGGTTGCTAGGGTATTTCTTAGTGGTTGCTAGGTTGGCAAAAGGTGGTTGCTATAGTGTTTCAGCTTGTTGCTATTGTAACAGTAGCCAGCAGGTACAGTGCTGTGCAGTGAGTGAACCTCACTCCCCGACACCTTCAGAGATGTGCTGGTGACAGACGCTAGCACCTGTGGGTTTCAGTCTCCTTGCTAGCACAGCCGCCTCCCATGTCCGAGGTCACGAGTCGAGTCCAGTGCAGGACTGTGCTTGTCTACACAACGCAGGTTACACTATGATGTCTCCAAGTAGTTGCTAGG
>CM076462.1:29631414-29698914 GCA_038419695.1 Scomberomorus guttatus
ACCTGTACATTAACAACACCTGCACATTAACAACACCTGAACATTAACAACACCTGTACATTAACAACACCTGCACATTAACAACACCTGAGCATTAACAACACCTGAGCATTAATAACACCTGTACAGGAACAACACCTGAACATTAACAACACCTGTACATTAACAACACCTGTACATTAACGACACCTGTACATTAACAACACCTGAACATTAACAACACCTGAGCATTAACAACACCTGTACATTAACAACACCTGCACATTAACAACACCTGCACATTAACAACACCTGAACATTAACAACACCTGAACATTACCAACACCTGTACATTAACAACACCTGAACATTAACAACACCTGTACATTAACGACACCTGAGCATTAACAACACCTGAACATTAACAACACCTGTACATTAACAACACCTGTACATTAACAACACCTGTACATTAACAACACCTGAACATTAACAACACCTGTACACGAACAACACCTGTACAGGAACAACACCTGTACATCAACAACACTTGTACATTAACAACACCTGTACAGGAACCTTAACAACACCTGTACATTAACAACACCTGCACATTAACAACACCTGAACATTAACAACACCTGTACATTAACAACACCTGAGCATTAACAACACCTGTACATTAACGACACCTGTACATTAACAACACCTGAACATTAACAACACCTGTACATTAACAACACCTGAGCATTAACAACACCTGAGCATTAACAACACCTGTACATTAACAACACCTGAACATTAACAACACCTGTACATTAACAACACCTGAACATTAACAACACCTGAGCATTAACAACACCTGTACATTAACAACACCTGCACATTAACAACACCTGAACATTAACAACACCTGAACATTAACAACACCTGTACATTAACAACACCTGAACATTAACAACACCTGAACATTAACACCTGTACATTAACAACACCTGTACATTAACAACACCTGAGCATTAACAACACCTGAGCATTAATAACACCTGTACAGGAACAACACCTGTACATTAACAACACCTGCACATTAACAACACCTGAACATTAACAACACCTGAGCATTAACAACACCTGTACATTAACAACACCTGCACATTAACAACACCTGAACATTAACAACACCTGTACATTAACAACACCTGAACATTACCAACACCTGTACATTAACAACACCTGAACATTAACAACACCTGTACATTAACGACACCTGAGCATTAACAACACCTGAACATTAACAACACCTGTACATTAACGACACCTGAACATTAACGACACCTGTACACAAACAACACCTGTACAGGAACAACACCTAAACAGTAACAACACCTGTACATTAACAACACTTGTACATTAACAACACCTGTACAGGAACCTTAACAACACCTGTACAGGAACAACACCTGAACATTAACAACACCTGAACAGGAACAACACCTGTACATTAACAACACCTGAGCATTAACAACACCTGTACAGGAACAACACCTGAGCATTAACAACACCTGTACATTAACAACACCTGAGCATTAACAACACCTGTACAGGAACAACACCTGAACATTAACAACACCTCTACATTAACAACACCTGTACATTAACGACACCTGTACATTAACAACACCTGTACATTAACAACACCTGAACATTAACAACACCTGAGCATTAACAACACCTGTACATTAACAACACCTGCACATTACCAAAACACCTGAACATTAACAACACCTGAACATTACCAACACCTGTACATTAACAACACCTGAACATTAACAACACCTGTACATTAACGACACCTGAGCATTAACAACACCTGAACATTAACAACACCTGTACATTAACAACACCTGAACATTAACAACACCTGTACAGGAACAACACCTGTACAGGAACAACACCTGTACATTAACAACACTTGTACATTAACAACACCTGTACAGGAACCTTAACAACACCTGTACAGGAACAACACCTGAACATTAACAACACCTGAACAGGAACAACACCTGTACATTAACAACACCTGAGCATTAACAACACCTGTACAGGAACAACACCTGAGCATTAACAACACCTGTACATTAACAACACCTGAGCATTAACAACACTTGTACATTAACAACACCTGTACATTAACAACACCTGTACATTAACAACACCTGAGCATTAACAACACCTGTACATTAACAACACCTGAGCATTAATAACACCTGTACAGGAACAACACCTGAGCATTAACAACACCTGTACATTAACAACACCTATACATTAACAACACCTGTACAGGAACGACACCTGTACATTAACAACACCTTTACATTAACAACACCTGAGCATTAACAACACCTGAGCATTAACAACACCTGTACATTAACAACACCTGAGCATTAACAACACTTGTACATTAACAACACCTGTACATTAACAACACCTGTACAGGAACAACACCTGAACATTAACAACACCTGTACATTAACAACACCTGTACATTAACAACACCTGTACATTAACAACACCTGAACATTAACAACACCTGTACACGAACAACACCTGTACAGGAACAACACCTGTACATCAACAACACTTGTACATTAACAACACCTGTACAGGAACCTTAACAACACCTGTACATTAACAACACCTGCACATTAACAACACCTGAACATTAACAACACCTGTACATTAACAACACCTGAGCATTAACAACACCTGTACATTAACGACACCTGTACATTAACAACACCTGAACATTAACAACACCTGTACATTAACAACACCTGAGCATTAACAACACCTGAGCATTAACAACACCTGTACATTAACAACACCTGAACATTAACAACACCTGTACATTAACAACACCTGAACATTAACAACACCTGAGCATTAACAACACCTGTACATTAACAACACCTGCACATTAACAACACCTGAACATTAACAACACCTGAACATTAACAACACCTGTACATTAACAACACCTGAACATTAACAACACCTGAACATTAACACCTGTACATTAACAACACCTGTACATTAACAACACCTGAGCATTAACAACACCTGAGCATTAATAACACCTGTACAGGAACAACACCTGTACATTAACAACACCTGCACATTAACAACACCTGAACATTAACAACACCTGAGCATTAACAACACCTGTACATTAACAACACCTGCACATTAACAACACCTGAACATTAACAACACCTGTACATTAACAACACCTGAACATTACCAACACCTGTACATTAACAACACCTGAACATTAACAACACCTGTACATTAACGACACCTGAGCATTAACAACACCTGAACATTAACAACACCTGTACATTAACGACACCTGAACATTAACGACACCTGTACACAAACAACACCTGTACAGGAACAACACCTAAACAGTAACAACACCTGTACATTAACAACACTTGTACATTAACAACACCTGTACAGGAACCTTAACAACACCTGTACCGGAACAACACCTGAACATTAACAACACCTGAACAGGAACAACACCTGTACATTAACAACACCTGTACATTAACGACACCTGTACATTAACAACACCTGAACAGGAACAACACCTGTACATTAACAACACCTGTACATTAACAACACCTGAGCATTAACAACACCTGTACAGGAACAACACCTGAGCATTAACAACACCTGTACATTAACAACACCTGAGCATTAACAACACCTGTACAGGAACAACACCTGAACATTAACAACACCTCTACATTAACAACACCTGTACATTAACGACACCTGTACATTAACAACACCTGTACATTAACAACACCTGAACATTAACAACACCTGAGCATTAACAACACCTGTACATTAACAACACCTGCACATTACCAAAACACCTGAACATTAACAACACCTGAACATTACCAACACCTGTACATTAACAACACCTGAACATTAACAACACCTGTACATTAACGACACCTGAGCATTAACAACACCTGAACATTAACAACACCTGTACATTAACAACACCTGAACATTAACAACACCTGTACAGGAACAACACCTGTACAGGAACAACACCTGTACATTAACAACACTTGTACATTAACAACACCTGTACAGGAACCTTAACAACACCTGTACAGGAACAACACCTGAACATTAACAACACCTGAACAGGAACAACACCTGTACATTAACAACACCTGAGCATTAACAACACCTGTACAGGAACAACACCTGAGCATTAACAACACCTGTACATTAACAACACCTGAGCATTAACAACACTTGTACATTAACAACACCTGTACATTAACAACACCTGTACATTAACAACACCTGAGCATTAACAACACCTGTACATTAACAACACCTGAACATTAACAACACCTGAGCATTAACAACACCTGTACATTAACAACACCTGCACATTAACAACACCTGCACATTAACAACACCTGAACATTAACAACACCTGAACATTACCAACACCTGTACATTAACAACACCTGAACATTAACAACACCTGTACATTAACGACACCTGAGCATTAACAACACCTGAACATTAACAACACCTGTACATTAACAACACCTGTACATTAACAACACCTGAACATTAACAACACCTGAACATTAACAACACCTGTACACGAACAACACCTGTACAGGAACAACACCTGTACATCAACAACACTTGTACATTAACAACACCTGTACAGGAACCTTAACAACACCTGTACATTAACAACACCTGCACATTAACAACACCTGAACATTAACAACACCTGTACATTAACAACACCTGAGCATTAACAACACCTGTACATTAACAACACCTGAACATTAACAACACCTGTACATTAACGACACCTGAGCATTAACAACACCTGAACATTAACAACACCTGTACATTAACGACACCTGAACATTAACGACACCTGTACACAAACAACACCTGTACAGGAACAACACCTAAACAGTAACAACACCTGTACATTAACAACACTTGTACATTAACAACACCTGTACAGGAACCTTAACAACACCTGTACAGGAACAACACCTGAACATTAACAACACCTGAACAGGAACAACACCTGTACATTAACAACACCTGTACATTAACGACACCTGTACATTAACAACACCTGAACAGGAACAACACCTGTACATTAACAACACCTGTACATTAACAACACCTGAGCATTAACAACACCTGTACAGGAACAACACCTGAGCATTAACAACACCTGTACATTAACAACACCTGAGCATTAACAACACCTGTACAGGAACAACACCTGAACATTAACAACACCTCTACATTAACAACACCTGTACATTAACGACACCTGTACATTAACAACACCTGTACATTAACAACACCTGAACATTAACAACACCTGAGCATTAACAACACCTGTACATTAACAACACCTGCACATTACCAAAACACCTGAACATTAACAACACCTGAACATTACCAACACCTGTACATTAACAACACCTGAACATTAACAACACCTGTACATTAACGACACCTGAGCATTAACAACACCTGAACATTAACAACACCTGTACATTAACAACACCTGAACATTAACAACACCTGTACAGGAACAACACCTGTACAGGAACAACACCTGTACATTAACAACACTTGTACATTAACAACACCTGTACAGGAACCTTAACAACACCTGTACAGGAACAACACCTGAACATTAACAACACCTGAACAGGAACAACACCTGTACATTAACAACACCTGAGCATTAACAACACCTGTACAGGAACAACACCTGAGCATTAACAACACCTGTACATTAACAACACCTGAGCATTAACAACACTTGTACATTAACAACACCTGTACATTAACAACACCTGTACATTAACAACACCTGAGCATTAACAACACCTGTACATTAACAACACCTGAGCATTAATAACACCTGTACAGGAACAACACCTGAGCATTAACAACACCTGTACATTAACAACACCTATACATTAACAACACCTGTACAGGAACGACACCTGTACATTAACAACACCTTTACATTAACAACACCTGAGCATTAACAACACCTGAGCATTAACAACACCTGTACATTAACAACACCTGAGCATTAACAACACTTGTACATTAACAACACCTGTACATTAACAACACCTGTACAGGAACAACACCTGAACATTAACAACACCTGTACATTAACAACACCTGTACATTAACAACACCTGAACATTAACAACACCTGTACATTAACAACACCTGAACATTAACAACACCTGAACATTAACAACTGTACATTGTGTGTTTCAGGGCACTCACACGGGGAACGCTGAGGGTTTTAAGATCAGCACTCTGCTCAAACTGACAGAAACAAAAGCCAACAAGTCCAGAATCACCCTGCTGCACCACATCCTGGAGGTAACACAGCACTGCTAACACTGCTCACACTGGTCATACTGCTCACACTGGTCATACTGCTCACACTGCTCACACTGCTAACACTGCTCACACTGCTAACACTGCTAACACTGCTCACACTGCTCACAGTGCTAACACTGCTAACACTGCTCACACTGCTAACACTGCTAACACTGCTAACACTGCTAACACTGCTCACACTGCTCACACTGCTCACACTGCTCACAGTGCTAACACTGCTCACACTGCTAACACTGCTCACACTGTTCACACTGCTCACAGTGCTCACAGTGCACACGCTGCTCACGCTGCTCACGCTGCTAGCACTGCTCACGCTGCTCACACTGCTAGCACTGCTCACAGTGCTCACAGTGCTCACACTGCTCACACTGCTAACACTGCTCACACTGTTCACACTGCTCACAGTGCTCACAGTGCACACGCTGCTCACGCTGCTCACGCTGCTAGCACTGCTCACGCTGCTCACACTGCTAGCAGTGCTCACAGTGCTCACACTGGTCACGCTGCTCACGCTGCTAGCACTGCTCACGCTGCTAGCACTGCTCACACTGCTCACACTGCTAACACTGCTAACACTGCTCACACTGCTCACACTGCTCACAGTGCTCACACTGCTCACACTGCTAACACTGCTCACACTGTTCACACTGCTCACAGTGCTCACAGTGCACACGCTGCTCACGCTGCTCACGCTGCTAGCACTGCTCACGCTGCTCACACTGCTAGCACTGCTCACAGTGCTCACAGTGCTCACAGTGCTCACACTGGTCACGCTGCTCACGCTGCTAGCACTGCTCACGCTGCTCACACTGGTCACGCTGCTCACGCTGCTAGCACTGCTCACGCTGCTCACAGTGCTCACGCTGCTCACGCTGGTCACGCTGCTCACAGTGCTCACGCTGCTCACGCTGCTCACGCTGCTCACGCTGCTCGTGCTGCTCACAGGGCTCGCGCTGCTCACACTGCTCACACTGCTAACACTGCTAGCACTGCTCACAGTGCTCACAGTGCTCACGCTGCTCACGCTGCTAGCACTGCTCACACTGCTCACACTGCTCACAGTGCTCACACTGGTCACGCTGCTAGCACTGCTCACGCTGGTCACGCTGCTAGCACTGCTCACGCTGCTCACACTGGTCACGCTGCTCACACTGCTCACACTGCTAACACTGCTCACACTGTTCACAGTGCTCACAGTGCTCACGCTGCTCACGCTGCTAGCACTGCTCACGCTGCTCACACTGGTCACGCTGCTAGCACTGCTCACACTGCTCACGCTGCTCACACTGGTCACGCTGCTAGCACTGCTCACACTGCTCACACTGCTCACAGTGCTCACAGTGCTCACAGTGCTCACACTGGTCACGCTGCTCACGCTGCTCACGCTGGTCACGCTGCTCACGCTGCTAGCACTGCTCACGCTGCTCACACTGGTCACGCTGCTCACGCTGCTAGCACTGCTCACGCTGCTCACAGTGCTCACGCTGGTCACGCTGCTCACAGTGCTCACGCTGCTAGCACTGCTCACGCTGCTCACACTGGTCACGCTGCTAGCACTGCTCACGCTGCTCACACTGGTCACGCTGCTAGCACTGCTCACGCTGCTCACGCTGGTCATGCTGCTCACAGTGCTCACGCTGGTCACGCTGCTCACGCTGCTCGTGCTGCTCACAGTGCTCGCGCTGCTCACACTGCTCACACTGCTAACACTGCTCACACTGCTCACGCTGCTCACACTGCTTGCACCTTTGATATGATGACACCTTTGGGTCAATGACCACTCCTGATCTCCAGCACCCCTGGAAACACCTAAATGACCTCTGAAAGCTTCTCAATGACATGTTAAACCTTCGTAAAAACAGCTGGAAACCTGAGCTGCAACGATTAGTCAAACAGAAAATTAATCTGCAACTGTTTTAATAACTGATTAATTAATGAAGTCATTTCTCAATTTCTTAGTCTCATGAGATTAGACATTTGAAGGCGTCACCTTTCTGAAGTTTTATTGACTGAACAATTAAGAAGAAGAAATCTGCAGATTAATTGACGATGAAAATAATCGTTACTTCCTGCTCTACCTGGAACCTTCTGAAGGAACTCGGTTTCCAGTCAAGTTTCATCCAAATAGAGCTCAAATTTTTTAACTAAAAGTTCCATAAAATGATCAAAAGAAAATGTCAGAATGTTTGTTTCCATCCTGCTGCTGTGTGAATATCAGCAGATAAACAGTCGCTGCCATTAAACCGCTGCAGAAGAAGAGGACACAACGAGATGACGTCATTAAAAGAGCGACAGTCAAAGCTCAAACGATGGAAAACCATAAAAACATGATGAAATATGACATTTGTGTTAGTTTCATGTACTGATGTGAGGAAGGTTACAGTCTCCTCATCGCTCCACACAGATCTGATGTTTCAGCTCTTCAGTGACGTTTAAGTCACATGATTCATGTACGTCATCATTTATTTACTCAGTCTGTTTGTTTGATTTTTATCCTCACAGCTGCTGTTACACCTCAGACAGGAAACTCTTTTTACAGATATGTAGACTTTTTTCCACTCAGATTATTTATGTTAGAATTGAAAATGAGATTAAAAACAGGAGGATGGAAACACACAAACTCTTTAATCTCCTCAGGAACATGTTACCTGCAACACTTCAATGTGATTCTCAGAACCTCTCATACCTCTCTAATGACTTTGAAAGCTTCTCAGTGACCTGCTGCGTCTCATCACCGCCTGCTGGGATCATGATACTGATACATGATACTGAACATCCAGAAACTTTCCTTTTTTAATGGGATCTTTCTTCCTCTCAGAAACACGTTGCTCCTCACTGTCAGTATCATGTTGTTCCAGCTCTTTAAGATCATCATGTTTCCAGCTGTTGTTTGTGTGATTGACAGGAGGCGGAGCAGAACCATCCCGACCTGCTGAACCTGCCGGATGATTTGGAGATCTGTGAAAAGGCTGCTGGGTAAAAACTCTGTATGTGTAGTTTTCATGAATGAGACAGAGTGAGAAGTCTGTCCAGGAGAACATCTGTGACTGTTTGTCTGCAGGGTGAACGCAGAGTCAATTCAGTCTGAAGTCAACAGTCTGAACAAACAGCTGAGGAACTCTGAGAGGAAACTTTCATCTGCAGCTGACGACCTGAAGGAGCAGTACCTGTCTGCCATACAGGTGCTTAAATATCATAATAACAGAGTAAATGATGTGTTCAGTATGTTCAGATGTAGATCAATGATGCTGGTGTCTTTCAGGACAGCCTGGCGTCCTGTGAGCAGCTGCAGCAGCTGTTGTCCTCGGTGGACGACAGGAGGACGGACCTGTCGGTGTATCTGTGTGAGGACAGTAGCAGCTTCTCCCTCGATGAACTCTTCAACACCATCAAGACCTTCAGAGGACTTTTCCTCAGAGCTATCAAGGTCAGCAGCCAATCAAACAGCAGCATAATCTTTTAAACCAACAGTCAGGAGCCCAAATGAACAGTGAAACCTGTTTTTCTTGCTGTAATCATTCCTCCTGTTCATACTGACCATTAGAAGATCCCTTCATAATGCACTTACAATGGAAGTGATGGGGGACAAAATCCACATGAAGCTAATATGAAGCTTCAGCGTCCAAATGAGTCAAATCAAGTAGATATCTTTCAACGTTACAGTCTTTTTAGTGCCAAAGTCCCTCTTTTTGTTACTATACTTCCACCACAGCTCAACAGGGAAACACTGTCCGAGGAAACACAAAGAGGGAATTTGATGCTAAAAAGACTGTAAATGTGGCAGATATCCACTTGATATGACTAACTCAGACTGCTGAAGCCTCATATAAGCTTCACATCTACTTTTAAATGACTGTGTGGACACACTGTGGATTTTGGCCTCCATCACTTCCATTAAAGCACATTTGAAGGGGATCTTTCAATATCTAGTTTGCCTTTTTCATTGAAAGTCTGTGTGCTTGTAAATTACTGAAAATATTAGCAGTTAAATGTTTCTTTTAAAATCTGTTTTATGATCTACAGGCATTAATATGATATTGTGTGAACGCTCC
Organism: Scomberomorus guttatus; assembly: GCA_038419695.1. Classification (NCBI taxonomy): domain Eukaryota; kingdom Metazoa; phylum Chordata; class Actinopteri; order Scombriformes; family Scombridae; genus Scomberomorus; species Scomberomorus guttatus. The sequence goes on from CM076462.1 coordinate 29,641,959, forward strand.
TCATCAGCACTGTCAGCTGGTTTTCTCAGCTCGTCTCCACATGATGTTTAAATAAAGTTATGTTACAATAAATAAAACATGCTCAGTGTGTCCACAGATAGATGCTCAGACTACAGAGGCTTTTAAGATTTCCTCTGAATGAAAAGTGCATCAAAAAACAAGAAATAATCATTGTGAAAATGATTATTGATGATGATGATTTCCTGATCAGGAGAATGAGAGCAGGAGGCAGCAGGAGAAGAGGAGGAAACAGCAGGAGGTGGAGAAAAAACGCAAAGGAGACACAAAGACTGGTGAGTCAAACTCTGTCAGTCCACCTTAAATCTAAAGCTGAATATGAAGCTACAGCATGTTAGCTTAGCTTAGCATAAAGACTGGAAACAGAGGGAAACAGCTAGCCTAGCTATATCTGACGTCTGTACTCAGGTGTAAAAACAAAGACAGTTTCTGATGAATTTATCATGTGAGACAAAACCATGTTTTACTATTTCAGACTCAGCTGTTGTATGAATACTGTCTGTCTTCAGCTCCGTGATGCGTATGGTCACATTTTCTGTACTGTGGTCTAAATGTTATTTCTGTATTTTTTTTGAAGATTTAAAAACACAAATGTACAGTTTCATGTTTAAAAAAGATTCAGTACTTTCCTCAAACAGCTGGCCAAACAATCAGGAGGACATATTGCTTTTGTTGTGGACTAAAAACTACAGTCACCAGCTGTTTGAGGAAATGACTGAATATGTTTTAAACATAAAGCTCTGCAGTATATTTGTGAGCCGTTTTTAAAGATTAACGTCTTCAGCAGGAGCCACTGAGCTTTAAGCTGAGAGACACAGACAGAGCAGGTCTGAGTCTGCTGTAGACAACAAGAAAAAGACAGAATAACAACAGGTTTTTAAATCTACTCTCAACAACACGTAGACATAATTTAAACTGGCAGGAATAAAGCTAATTCATATAAAATATTGTCCCAGAACAAAGAATGCTCCCTCTGTGTTGGTGAGCCGTCAGTTCAGGTGCGTCAGGTGTTTGGACCCCCGTGTACCTGCCTGTAAATCTAGTTTAAACATAAAGCTGTTTTTAAAGATTAACGTCTTCAGCAGGAGCCACTGAGACGACTGACACACTGTTATTTTCAGTCTGTAACTAAGGATTATTTTTATTATCTGTTAATCTTTGCATTATTTTTTCTATTATTCATTTTCATCTATAAAACATGCAGAGTCCTTAGTTATTGTTTATATTCAACTTACTATAAAGTAAAAAGAGGAAAAGCAGCAAACCATCACATTTATGGCTTTTTCAAACAATTAATCAATTATAAAAATAGTTGCTGATTCATTTACTGTCGATTGATTACTGCTTACACTGCTCTAGTCTGCACATGAGATTTAATGATGATGAGAAAAATGTAGAATCAAACCAGACTATGACTTCACTAAAATCGTATAGAGGAGGGAGGAGCTCCGAGCGTCCTGATCAATCTTCCCCACAGATGACACATCTCAGTGCTGAATATTTTAATAAATATTTGACGTATCTGCAGGTGCTGAAATGTTTGTGATGCAGCAACGATGAGCCTGAGAAAAATGTGGACAATAAAGTATATCTGATCTTATGTGAACGGTGGGAACAGAATGTCTCAGGACAGCTTCCTATTGGCTCAGTGCACCTTTAATCAGAGATGTGTCAGGTGTTCGGACCTGCCTGCAGGTCTGGTGAGTCTGTACATGAGATTTAATAACAATAAGAAAAAACAGAGAAAAACAGCAGACTGATCCTTTAACATCTTCTGACCAGATTGTGATGATGTTTGAAGACTTCAGACCTTCCTGGACTCTTGTTGTGTCTCAGTCGGGTCTGAAGGATTTACTGTGTTTCTGTCTGTCAGTCAGGACGATTGTGTCCACTCAGGACGAAGGCTGCATCATCGACAACCTGCTGGCTGAGATCAGGAAGGGCTACAACCTGAAGAAGACCAGACCCCGAGCTGAGAGAGGCAGCCTGCCCCCTGCTGAGAGGACGCGGGACAGCAGAGACCACGGCGAGGACGCCAGAGACCACGGCGAGGACGCCAGAGCCCACGGCGAGGACGCCAGAGCCCACGGCGAGGACGCCAGAGCCCACGGCGAGGACGCCAGAGCCCACGGCGAGGACGCCAGAGGCCACGGCGAGGACTCCAGAGCCCACGGCGAGGACGCCAGAGCCCACGGCGAGGACGCCAGAGACCACTGCGAGGACGCCAGAGACCACTGCGAGGACGCCAGAGACCACTGCGAGGACGCCAGAGACCACTGCGAGGACGCCAGAGTCTGCGGCGAGGACGCCAGAGTCTGTAGCGAGGACGCCAGAGACCACTGCGAGGACGCCAGAGACCGCGGTGAGGACCTGTTTTTAACAAAGTGTGCTGATCTCATATTTCTTTAAATGACTTCCTGTTTGTTTCGCTGTATAAATGTAAGAGATGCTTTATTTCTACTTTTCCAGTTAAGAGCTTTCAGCCTCTTTACTTATAAATACACATGTTGATAAACACATATTGGCCCTTTTTGTATTCAGAGTTTTATGGTATAAATTCATGATAAGTACTCGGTGTACTGAATTAGTACCATGTAGCTCCACAAATTCCTCATCAACCTACATTTCTGTAAACAATGAAAAAATCATACTTTTAGTATCACTGCTGTCAGATTTGTGAATTTTGCCGGGTGGAACATACGTACGTACATTTATACTGAATTAAGTTAAACCTCATTAAGGTCTTTTCTCAGACCTGTAACGTTTTCTCTTAATAACTAGAACATCAGGGGGGTCTCGGTCCTTTGCTGCAGTTTTTTAATGTGATTTCTTCTTCTGTGGTGTCTGACTGTGTCGTCTGTGTCGTCGTTGTCAGATCATCCCGGGAGGATGGAGAGGTCGCTGGCTGTGGACGAGCCTGATTCGTCTGTTTCCAGCCAATCAGAGCAGCCTGCAGACCCTCCAGAGACGGTCCGGACCACCGCAGATCCATCGGCTGCTGAATGGAGCCAGACCACCATAGACCAGGACCCTGAGGTGGACTGGTGTCCTCACTCAGAGACCAGAGACGGAGGTCCTGCAAGACAGGAGGAGGAGGAGGACGAGGAGGAGGAGGAGGTCCAGCTGGAACCAGAAGATTTAAACCAGTTGAGCAGGAATGAGGAGTCTGCGTTTGAGGAGATCACATCATTAGAAGTGAGAACCAGCAGACATGCTGATGATCCTGGTCCTGGTCCTGGTCCTGGTCCTGGTCCAGTCCAGTCCAGTATGAGTCCAGCAGGTACAGTATGAAGAACATGAATATGAGGGTTACACAGCATACAGAGGATGTTTGTTCCCACAGACGCAACATAGAATAAAATAATAAAGTAATAATATTAATCAAATAAACCCACCTGTTTATTTATTTTATTTCAAACTTTAATAAGATGAGACGCACCATCCTGCAAAAAAAATAAACACATCATAATAATAATAGATTAAATAATCCAACAACACAAAACAATCTATTTATAAACTGAAATGAAAGTAAATACCATCAAAAACAAGAACAAGTAGCTTTAATGGAAACAAGCAAAGTCAGACAGAAGTTTTTTATTCTGATGCTGCTTTAAACTTGTTGAGTGAATCTGATGATCTGATGGAACTAAAAGCTGTTTTAAGTATAAAGGAGTTAAAGTTAAAGTTAAAATAAATACATGTGATGAAATGTGTGATGTGTTCAGTAAAGACACCTCAGGATTCATCTGATAATATTATTGTAAACTACATTTAAAGGCTGAAGATGTGTTTCAGAGATGTTCTGGTATATTATCACCGTAATCAATAATGGGAGATAAAAGCTGTTGGACAACTTGTTTTCTTACCTGGAGAGTAAAACAGTTAATTAGTTGCTTTTCACATTTTCAATTTGTGCATAAAAACCTAAAAGAAAAACCAGATTTTCTAAAAAAACTCTAAATCAGTGTAAAAAGTTTCCTGTCTGAGTGAATAAATGAAGCATGTGACTGAGAAAACATCAGATGTGTGTGGAGCGATGAGGAGACTGTAACCTTCCTCACATGAACAGGAAGTGATGGTGGAAGCTGTGCTGATGACGCAGAGCGCCTCGTGTCTAAAACCGACCAATCAGAGCGTCTGTTTCGCTCTGCAGGTGCAGATGATCGCGCTGGATCCAAACCGTCTAAACGTAAGAAACGATGCTTGTTGCACTGAGGTGAGCGAACAACATTCACTCTCACATCGTGACCTTTGAACTCTGAGTGACGACTGTTTCCTGCTGATTTCTTCTTCTTCAGGTGAACAGGGGAGGCAGGACTTGTTACCACGGCAACAGCAGCACTGACCCTGTCTGTGTGAAGAGGAACACAAAGAAGAAAAAAAGGAGAGAAAATGTCCAGAAGAAGAAGTTTGTCTGAAACCAGAGAAATGATAATCTGTAATCCAATGTGATTGATTTATAATCAATTAAATCAGCAGTTTACCTGAGAGACGAGAGCTGAACATATTAATTATCTGCAGGTGTTAAATGTCAGTTATCAGATGTTTGTGACAGACATGAATCACTGACTCAGTTACAGTCAGATTTCTGCTGGTCAGTTTGATGGTGAAACATAAATAACTTCCTGAGATGTGACTGGATGAACCTGCAGAGACGCTTCACTCGTCTCTTCACCTGTTTGAAACTTTCACTTAGTTTGTTTGTTTGTTTGTTTGTTTGTGTTGTGATTTACATTTGTTATCAGTTTATTATTCAGACCCTGCAGGACTGAAATCTGAATTGAACACATTAAATGTGATGATTGAAGGAAGTTCAGATTAATTTCTGCTGAAACTTTCGGTGTGTGTGTGTGTGTGTGTGTGTGTGTGTGTGTGTGCGCGCGCGTGCGTGCGTGCGTGCGTGCGTGCGTGTCTTTCTATCTTTGAGAGAACCAATGTCAGTTGAAAACCAGCATTGTGAGGACATTTCTGTGTTATGAGGACATGTTGGCCGGTCCTCACAACTACAAAGGCAGTTTGAGGGCTCAGACTTGGTTTTAGGGTTACAGTGGGTTAAGGTGTGTTAAGGTGGGTTAAGGTGGGTTAAGGTGGGTTAAGGTGGGTTAAGGTGGGTTAAGGTGGGTTAAGGTGGGTCAAAGGGCCAGAGAATACATACTGTCAATGAGGGTCCTCACAAAGATAGAAAGACAAACGTGTGAGTGTGTGTGTGTGTGAGACCACTTCCTGTGTAGCTGTGGATAATTTGTGTAATTTCAGTGTTTCGGTGGCTGATCATTATTATTGATTATTCCTGCTGCTGACAGTTAAAACTGACCTGAGTCCTTTATAATCAGTTTAATGTTCCTTAATGTTCTTTAATGTTCTCTAATGTTCTTTAATGTTCCATCATCTCGTTTATGAAATTTTCATGAAAAACAGAAATAATAAAAGAAATAAAATAAAAATGTAAACAGATCAGACTGAATAATAATAATAATAATAATAATAACTGTAGTTAAATAATTATTACATCAATCATCACACGTTGCTGTGTGAGGTGAGGTGACGTCATCCTAAACCGGAGCGTCCCCTCGTGAGGCGACGGGCCTCCGGATCACGTGACTCCAGCGGAGATGATCTGTCGATAATATGAATATTGATTATTATTATTAAAATGATATTGATGATGATGTTTCTGTGTGTGTGTGTGTGTGTGTGTGAGATCAGCTGAAAGTCCGTCAATTTAGCGTCACTCACACCGGAAACTAGCCTGCCTTCACAATAGCAGCACATAGATGACTGTCAGTGTTTCTCTGTGACGTCATGATGTGTGTTATATTAACATCTGTGACGTCATGATGTGTGTATTATATCAACGTGTTTAAACATTTTTCTATTTTCCTCCTTAAAGCTGAACAATAACTCACACACACATTATACATATATATCTGATCAGAGGGTTATTGATCAGAGGGTTATTATCTGATCAGAGGGTTATTATCCGATCAGAGGGTTATTATCTGATCAGAGGGTTATTGATCAGAGGGTTATTGTTCAGAGTTTTCTGACACTCTGGTTTTATCCTGAGGCTTTTATTTTGAAGACTGCACGTTGTACTTCCTGTGTCGTCGTCCCTAACGCGGTGCGTCTTGACGCAGCGGGTGGCAGCTGGTGCGTCAGGAGACAGAGATGCCATAACAGCATCCTCACCGACCGACCGACCGAACGACAGTCTCATCTCTCCGCTCCGCTCCTCCGGGACGCCTCTCATGGTTTGTCCGCCTCGCAGCGCGTCAGTCTGGGGTTTAATCGGCAGAGAGCAGCGGCGGAGCGGCGGACGCATCTGGAGCGGAGGTAAACTGCAGGAGGCGGGCAGGGCGTGGAGGAGGGGAGCGGGGACCTGTCTGTCTGTCTGCCCGGTTATCCGTCTGTCTGCCCGGTTCTTTCTGTCTGGTCCCCCGGCATTATTTTATTATTTTTTCGTTACCGGCTCCTCTCCGCGGCTCCAGGCCGGAGCGGCTCCTGCTGCCGGCCTGCAGCCGCGGATGAAGCGCTGAGGCCCGGCTGGATGTGACTGACGAGCCGCTTCCAGCATCCAGAGCGCGCGCGTGTGTGTGTGTGTGTGTGTGTGTGTGTGTGTGTGTTTTATCCCGGGTGTGGCTCGGTTCAGGTGAGCCGGGATGGTGGTACTGATGATGATGATGATGATGATGATGATGATGGTGGTGGTGTCACGGACGTCACCGGTTGACCCGCTCCAAGGACACTTCCTGTCAGGTTAGAGAGGCTGGAGTCACAACAGGTCACGTGATGTGACGTATGACAGGTTAAACACTGAACACATCTGGATTTATATTAATTATATCGATACCTTCATCTGTAAGTGAGTCTATACACAGTAGATCAATTAAGTTACAGGAAAAATGTGATTTCAGATGTTAAATATCATATTTGACATCTTTGATAACATTTCAGTTACATATTTAATTCCTGAGACAACATATTAAAATCAGATAAATAAACGATGTTTCCTCACAGCTCACTGAGCTGATCTGAAACCACTTTCTGACTGTCTCTCAGACAGCAGAGACTCGTCCACAGAAACATCCTGTTTAATCTGAATTTATTTAGTTATTTTCACAAATACACAAAGAATCTTAATGCAATAAAGGACGAGTTCACAGTGTTTCCTGTGAGGTTTTATCCTGCAGCCGTCAGGTGAGAAAACATTTTAATAACTGACATCTTAACTTCTGTCAGGCTTTTGTTTTTGATGCTTGTTAAACATATTTTACATTTAAAATCTCTCTGAGCTACAACAACAGAACCTGTAATGACACCTGATTAACCTGCTGTTGGGTCCTTATTGATCTCTACAGCTGAAATGATTAGTTGATTCATCCATTGACAGGAAATTACTTGGCAACTATTTTGATATAGCTGATTAATGACTTATGTCCATTTTTAAGCAAAAATGCCAAAACTTATCTGGCAGCAGCTTCTCATGTGAATATTTGATAATTTTCATTGATAGTAAACTCAACATGTTTGTGTCAAAACAAAACGTGTGAATATGTTTATCTGGGCTTCAGAGAATAATGATCAGCATTTCATACACTGATCAATCAAAGGATTATTAAAGGAAATGATGACAGTGTGATGGAATAATACCTGTCAGAGTTCAGACTGCTGCTCATTTAGAACTAATTAGTGATTAATCAGATTATGTGGATGCAGGTGATGTGGAGGAAACCTGCTGTCTGCCTGTCTGAAGCCTGAAATTCACCCTGAATGTTTCTAAATGTTTGTATTTATTAACAGCTGACTTTAAATTCATTTTAATTCTGCATTTTTATTTATTTATGACTTTGTCTTTACACATATACACTAAAACATCACTGGGTTCAAATGTTACTCAGTTTGTGGTTTGGATTAACTTTAACTATCTGTAACTGTGATCCAGTGTTACAACAAGCTTCAGCTGAAACTCAGATTTATTGTTTCTGGTAGAAAACGATCAACAATCAATAACACACTGTGACCTGTCAGTTTAACAAGCTTGAGTTTGGGTCAATAATAATAATAATAATAATAATAATGAGAACACAGTATTGTGTTGCTGCTTTATCGACCCAAACTGTGATTTTTGGTGAGCTCCTGCTGTCTGTGTTTTAAATCATGTTTGTTCTGACACATTTTTCTGTTTCTGCTGTCAGACGTCAGAAATATGAAATCTGATCATAAATAATTTGTTGACCAGCAGTCATTACGACAGCAACAGTGAGCTTTTATTGTGTCTTTATAATGTGAATAATCAAGTCGTTATAACATTGAAGCCTTTTTATACATAATATTTTCCTGTTTTAATGAGAAAGTATCTCGTTATATTGTTATTACCTGCTGCTGATCACATCATTATTTTAGGATCACATCTGATAAAATGAACAGAAACAGGTTAAAGTGAGATCGACTGTACTGACGTTTAAATGATCACAAACATCTGAAGCAGCTGCAGCTTCACTCTGCTGTAAAACATCTTTAAAACAATCTGAACTTTAATATAAATGTTTCTGCTGAAGAACAGAAGCTCTGAAACGTTTTAGTCGTCGTGGGAGCAGAGACAGACCGACTGAACACGACTTACTGTGTGACGTCAGCTGTGGGACACGAAGGACGCTGCAGCAGAGGCTTCAGTCTGATGATGAATGTGATGTTCAGCAGGTTTTGTTGCTGATAATTGACTGTAATGAGAGAATCCAACAGCAGCAGCTTTGTTCTGTGTGAGCTGAAACATGATCTGCTGTCATCAGACTGAACATCAGACACAAACTGAGCTTTTCTTCGTTTGCTTCTGATTAGTTTCTAATATTATTCATCCAGATATTCAGACTTTCTTCTTTCTTTCTTCTTTTTAACAAACAAACAGGACGTGGAGCTCGTTCACCCCTCACTCTCTCTCTCTCTCTCTCTCTCTCTCTCTCTCTCTCTCTCTCTCTCTCTCTCTCTTCCTGTCTGGCCTCCATTTCCCAGGATGCTCTGGGGTTTCCCAGCAGGCCTGTGAAGATGAGTGTGACATCATGGTTCCTGGTGAGCAGCTCCGGCACTCGGCATCGTCTCCCCAAAGAGATGATCTTTGTCGGCCGAGAGGACTGTGAGCTGATGCTGCAGGTGAGACACCTGATCACCTGATTATTGATCTGTCTGATTAATGATCCTCAGCCTGATCATATTATTCATCATATAATATAGATGATTCAGCATTAAAGTGATTGAAACTGATGATGCAGAGAAGCAGATAACGTTTAAATAAAACATTTATGAAGAAGTTGAAAGTTTTCTTCTGGCTGCATCTTTTATTTCTGCAGCAGCTGATGTTCAAGCTGCTTCACAGAAAATACAGAAACAGTTTCAGGGAACAATCAAACATTCAGAAATAAAACTAAATGTAGTGCAGGTGGGTTTTTAAATGTTTTAACCTGTCAGCTGATGGAGCTAAACTGTCTTCAGCCTGAATCACAGAATTAATTTTGTTTCCAGCTTTCTGTAGTTGTTAAACTCTGTTTTGGGGGAACGTTTGTGATATTTCTGATTTGTAAATAACACAGGTCTTAATGTGCTGATTAAAAGTGAAGTTTGGACCAAAGACAACATTTCTGAATGAAATATGATCAGAGCTTTAGTCTTTCTCAGTGTTTAGTTCCAGAAAGTTTAAAGACACAAAGCCGGCTGTCGTCAGCGTATTAAGTGACAAATCACAGCTGATACAAACTGAATAAAAGTCAGTCAGAGGTGCAGTGTGACAGTGTGTTTGAGTCACTGAGCAGGAACATGAAATATAACTGTCTACATATAAAACTGTAAATACATTATCAAATAATGTTTTGGCATCTATAAATGATTGATAAAAAACAAATAAACAATAACGTTTCTGTGGGGTTATTATTGACATGATGTTCTAAAAGTTTACATGAGATGTCAATTTGAATTTGTAGCTCAGTCTGTGTTTGTTGTGTTTGTTGTGCTGACTGCTGGTCTGTAAATGTTCTTCTCTCAGTCTCGTAGCGTGGACAAACAACACGCCGTCATCAACTACAACCCGACTACTGATGAACACCTGGTGAAAGACCTGGGCAGCCTGAACGGGGTGAGACACCAAACTACACAAGATAAACGAAAAACATGTCAACAACAACAACACAGGAAACAAGAAACACCTGCCTGTAGGGTTTCAGCTGATGAGACGCTGTGAGGCATCTTCACGCGTTTCATCTCAAGTTTTTAGTTTCTTTGACACAAATAATCTTCCAGATGATTCAGCTGAAAGCAGAAAACACTGTTGGTGCGTTTCAGCAGCCGACCTGCTGAACAACAGTTTCCAAACAACAAACAAGCACAACATCATGTTTAGTGTTTGTTCGTTGTGTCTCTGAAGGCTCCACACAGCAAAATATTCAAACTTACAAACTGTGAAGAATTAATTTTACTGAGTTTATTTTGTGTTTTTGTTTCCTGCAGACGTTTGTGAACGATCTGAGAATTCCTGATCAGACCTACATCACCCTCAAACTGTCCGACATCATCCGCTTCGGATACGATATCCTTCAGTCAGCAGCATTATCAATAACTCTGTTAGTGTGTGTTAGTGTGTGTTAGTGTGTGTTAGTGTGTGTCAGTGTGTGTAACTGTGTGTCAGTGTGTGTTAGTGTGTGTTAGTGTGTGTTACTGTGTGTTACTGTGTGTTAGTGTGTGTTAGTGTGTGTCAGTGTGTGTCAGTGTGTGTTAGTGTGTGTCAGTGTGTGTAACTGTGTGTCAGTGTGTGTTAGTGTGTGTTAGTGTGTGTTAGTGTGTGTTACTGTGTGTTACTGTGTGTTAGTGTGTGTTAGTGTGTGTCAGTGTGTGTCAGTGTGTGTTAGTGTGTGTCAGTGTGTGTTAGTGTGTGTTAGTGTGTGTTAGTGTGTGTTACTGTGTGTTAGTGTGTGTTAGTGTGTGTCAGTGTGTGTTAGTGTGTGTTACTGTGTGTTAGTGTGTGTTAGTGTGTGTCAGTGTGTGTTAGTGTGTGTTAGTGTGTGTTACTGTGTGTTACTGTGTGTTAGTGTGTGTTAGTGTGTGTCAGTGTGTGTCAGTGTGTGTTAGTGTGTGTTAGTGTGTGTCAGTGTGTGTCAGTGTGTGTCAGTGTGTGTTAGTGTCTGTTAGTGTGTGTTAGTGTGTGTCAGTGTGTGTCAGTGTGTGTTAGTGTGTGTTAGTGTGTGTTAGTGTGTGTCAGTGTGTGTTAGTGTGTGTTAGTGTCTGTTAGTGTCTGTTAGTGTGTGTTAGTGTGTGTTAGTGTGTGTTAGTGTGTGTCAGTGTGTGTCAGTGTGTGTTAGTGTGTGTTAGTGTGTGTCAGTGTGTGTCAGTGTGTGTCAGTGTGTGTCAGTGTGTGTCAGTGTGTGTTAGTGTCTGTTAGTGTGTGTTAGTGTGTGTTAGTGTGTGTTAGTGTGTGTTAATATTAATATTGTTCTTAACCGCCTCTTCACACTCTCATGTCTACGTTCTGGAGAAAAGTCAACACAAAGTCCCAGAGGAGGCACTGAAGGTCAGTGTGTGTGTGTGAGTGTGTGTGTTACAGTGTGTGTGTGTGTGTGTGTGTGTGTGTGTGTGTGTTACAGTGTGTGTGTGTGTGTGTGTGTGTTACAGTGTGTGTGTGTGTGTGTGTGTGTGTGTGTGTGTGTGTGTGTGTGTGTGAGAGTGTGTGTGTGTGAGTGTGTGTGTTACAGTGTGTGTGTGTGTGTGTGTGTGTGTGTGTGTTACAGTGTGTGTGTGTGTGTGTGTGTGTGTGTGTGAGAGTGTGTGTGTGTGAGTGTGTGTGTTACAGTGTGTGTGTGTGTGTGTGTGTGTGTGTGTGTTACAGTGTGTGTGTGTGTGTGTTATAGTGTGTTACAGTGTGTGTGTGTGTGTTACAGTGTGTATGCGTGTGTGTTACAGTGTGTGTGTGTGTGTGTTACAGTGTGTGTGTGTGTGTGTGTGTGTGTGAGTGTGTGTGTTACAGTGTGTGTGTGTGTGAGTGTGTGTGTTACAGTGTGTGTGCGTGTGTGTTATAGTGTGTATGCGTGTGTGTTACAGTGTGTGTGTGTGTGTGTGTGTGTGTGTGTGTGTGTGTTACAGTGTGTGTGTGTGTGTGTGTGTGTGTGTGTTACAGTGTGTGTGTGTGTGTGTGTGTGTGTTACAGTGTGTGTGTGTGTGTGTGTGTGTGTGTGTGTGAGAGTGTGTGTGTGTGAGTGTGTGTGTTACAGTGTGTGTGTGTGTGTGTGTTACAGTGTGTGTGTGTGTGTGTGTGTGTGTGTGTGTGAGAGTGTGTGTGTGTGAGTGTGTGTGTGTGTGAGTGTGTGTGTTACAGTGTGTGTGTGTGTGTGTGTGTGTGTGTGTGTGTGACGTACCTGAGTACAATCTGAAGTAAACCTTCTACTACATGCAGTCTGAACGTTTTCTTCCTCTCTGAGCGATAATCATGTTTGTGGTTCCAGCATGAAAAATACACCAGTCAGCTGCAGATGAGTCTGAAGGCTTCAGAGGGGAAGAGAGCCGAGCTGGAGGAGCGAACACGACCGGACAAAAGCCCCGGTACCAAGACACAGGGTACGTAATACTGCAAATTATACTGCAAATTATACTGCAAATATCCCCAAAACACAGAGTACCAAGACACAGGGTACGTAATACTGCAAATTATACTGCAAATTATACTGCAAATATCCCCAAAACACAGAGTACCAAGACACAGGGTACGTAGTACTGCAAATTATACTGCAAATTATACTGCAAATTATACTGCAAATATCCCCAAAACACAGAGTACCAAGACACAGGGTACGTAACAAATACTGAAAATAATAATACATATGATACTACAAACCAAAAAACCCTGAGTACCAAGAGTCTGACACAGAGTACATTACAAATACTGCAAATAATGCTGCAAATAATAATGTAAAATATACTTTAAATAATAGTACAAAATTACTGTAAATAATACTCCAAATAACCAAGACTGTGACACGGAGATATTAGATCATTCTGAGATTAAGTACTGTGAATAATCTGTATTTAAACATATTTAAACATGGCCGCCTCTGTGTTCCTGGGTGGCGTCGGGTGTTTAAGGGGTTAATGTGTGTTGGTGCTGATACTGTTGTTTGGATGATGTTCAGCTGGTTTAACAGCTGCTGTAGTTTCAGTGTCGAGCTGCTGTCGGGAAGACAAAACAATACATAATAAACAATACAGAATATTATGATAGACATTATGACGTAATGTGTCAGAACTGTGTCTAAGTATACGAAATTATTATTTCATTATATTATTTTTAAAGTGAGTCATGGTAGATTAATCTAATAAATCCCTATTTATTTCATTTTGGCCTTTCATCAGCTGAATAATGACAATATGAAGTGAATATGTGATGTTGAATAGCTGTTAAAACAGGCTCCAATTCAAACTAGCTTTATTTACAAACACAGTAAAATACATTTCTACCCGAGCAGGTCGTGTAACAATTCAGAATGTAAGAAATAATCAGCCAACAAATGGTTTACACATTACTACACTGTACTATAATATACACAGTTTGAAGTGTATTGTACTGTTTGTGACAGAGGCTCCGATGAGTCGGCCCACCCCTCTGTATGGTCAGCCGTCCTGGTGGGGAGAGGAGGATTATGGGAGTAAAGTTCAGACTGGCGATGAGCCCAATCCAGGTACAAACATATTTTATCATCTGATGTAGGACAAAAGCTTCTGTTCCTGTTGTTGTTTCCTCTTTATATACAGCGTCTCTTGTATATTATTTATTTATCCTTATTTCATTATCATCATCATTTTATTAATTTAAATCCTCAGAAAACACATTGAGGGTGAACTTTCATTTACATTGGTGCCGAGGTACAGACATACAGTAAGAGCAGACACAACTAAAGCTTGGAGGTAGCAACAAAGGAAGAATATGTGGCTACATCAATTAAAAACAAAGTAAAATTAATTCTGAAAGGTAAAAGTGCAGGAATTGACAGAGACAAATAAATAATCAATCAATAAAATTAAAAATTAAACCTTGGAATTGACTCAACAGTATTAATGAGTTGAAGTTTTTTTGAAGCACAGTAACAGTAAGCAGATCTTCCTGTTACTGTGCAACTTATTGATATAATAGGCAATGGTGTGATCCATAACTATCTCCAGTAATCAATGTTAATGCGGAGTGATGAACTGCATCTGAAGGTTTGAGAGTGAAACTGGCCGCCTGCCCATAAATAACATCCTATAGTCCAGTACTTTAATTCTCCTAAAAAGAAAATCCAAATTCAACCTCAGCTTTGATAACGTGTCAACATGGACTTTAAAAGTAAGTTTTTCATTGAGCTAAGAGCCTGTATGTACAGTACTACACTCTCTCTATTATGTGTTATTAACAGAATTTCGAAATTTCAAAACTATCATAATCAATATTTCTTGCATTTGTAAACAACATCAATTTTGTCTTTGCACAGTTTAGGACCAGTTTCAGATTATGAAGGTGTTTTTGTAGGAGGTTAAATGATAGCTGTAGATTTAGAGTGTAGTAGGAGTAAAGGACCGTGTAGGTATAGATGGAAGTTACAGGTGTACAGAGAAGAGGTAATGTTCTATTTTTTAATAAATTTTTATTATAAAGTTGTTTTTGTCTTCAGTAATGTTTCTGTTTTCATCAGAGATGCAGAAAGATGTTTCGTCTGCGGATCCGGATTTTACTGGATCTCTGTCAGAGTCCCAGCCAAAGACCATCTTCCCTTCGTACCACCGTGAACCGAGCTACTTCGAGATCCCCACCAAAGACTTCCAGCAGCCCAAAACCTTAGGGGCGGAGCTCCACGAGATCCCCACCAAGGACACGGACACACCCCCCGCCCCTGCACTGCCCTCTCTTCCCACCCCAACCCCGCCCGTCGTTCAGAGCCACGCCTCCTTCACCATCGAGTTTGACGACTGCATGCCCGGCAAGATCAAGATCAAAGATCACGTGACCAAGTTCTCCACCCGGCAGAGGAAGCAACAGACTCCACCCACCAAGGCCACCATCCCCACCTCGACGCCCACTGAGGTGATGTCAGCAGAGAGCAAGGTGGCTGATTGGCTGGTCCACAGTGATGTCAGCATGATGAAGAGGCGTCCGATGTGTGAAGATGTTTACAGCACCAAGAGTGACCTCGCCATGAACATCAAGACACTCAAAGGTCAGAATCTGTGTCATTAAAGGGCCATTCAGAAATCAGGTGCAGTGGCTAGTTGTATACATTTTCATTCCCACCTCCCATATTTTGAGCTTCTAAACAGGAATGCCTTAGAATACATATTGCAATACCCACTGGGAAATTTGCACTGCATTTGAGCTGTCCACAGCTCTGCAGCCTGCAACAATTTAGGATTCATCATGTACAGATCAGTCTCTGAGCAGCTGTTTATGGCTTCATAAAGAAGGGAGGTAGAGGTGGGGGCCAGTTATAGCCTCAGGGACTCAACCAGATGACCAAAAAACCAAAACAAAGAGCTGAAAGCTGTTCTGAGCTGCAGGCTGGACTGGTGATTCTCAGTGGGATCAGCAGGACTAAAAACACTTAATATTCTTAGAGAACATGCTGATTAATGGAGGCTTTTATTCTTGTTGTCAGGTCACCATCATGAGGATGGGACCCAGAGTGACTCCGAGGACCCGGTACTCAAAGGAAGGAGGAGTAAATCCCACCACTCTGTCCATTCTCAACACTCCATCCAATCGGAGCAGTCCGAGTTGTCGCAGCAAACTGTCCAATCAGCACAGTCCATCCACTGCCAGCCACCTGCTCCAACACAGATGCTCCACCAGGCACTGCAGTACTCTCCGCCCAGACCTGCCCCGGCCTCAACAGTGGCCCCAGAGCGGCCCCTGTCCCAGAGCCCTCCCCAGGCTCAGTCCCCCACTACAGAAACACCCAAGCAGGGGCCACCTGAACACCTCACCCAGCAGGCCTTCATCATCGAGTTCTTTGATGACCACCCACGCAAGAAGCGCTCGCAGTCCTTCACACACAACCCCGCCCACGCTGATTCCTACTCCGCCCTCAAGGCCAAGCTGGAGCGACGGAAAGGCGGTGAGAGGCCGGCGTCCGTGCACGGCCATATCCCTCCCACCCAGCAGGTGACGGTTCCTCTGAAGGGTCAGGGCCACGTCGGCCCCCAGAGGTCAAGCTCTCTGAAGAGGGAAAAGACGGAGGGGGAGGCAGCCTCATCAGGCTCCTCCTGTCGCTCCTCTTCGGGCATCATCATCAGACCCTTCGGCAGCGTCGGGAAGAAGTCTAAGCTCGCCCAGGAGTTTGCTGCTGAATTCCTGAAGGATTCTGGTCAACAAGACACCTCCCCAACGAGGGAGAAAACATCTCCTCCACCGATGTCTGCACCGCCGGTGATGGTGTCACCTCCGAATGCAAGAATTCCCTCCCCACTAGAACCTCCGGCTCCTTCTGCAGTTTCCTACCCTTCCTCCCCCTTACAATCTCAACCAATCTCAAAGTCCTCCATCTCCATCAATGCTCCTGGCCAGACTGCTTCTCCGGTCCACTCCTCGGGACCTCTAATGTCCCCCATGCTAGCCCTGGGTGTCCGTGGAGGAGACCCCAGAGGTTCTCCGAGGATGGTGAGGAATGAGGAGGATGACAGCCTGAGTGATGCCGGGACCTACACCATCGAGACGGAGTCACAGGACAAAGAGGTGGAGGAGGCTCGCAACATGATCGATCAGGTGAACTCCAGTGACAAAAAGTTAGATCCTCAGTGTTTTTAGTTACTGACGATGCACACTTTCTTCTGTGGAGCAGCATTCATGGTTCTTACTGATGGTGGAAAAAATAGAGACAAGTGCAACAACTCACTGAAAAATTATTCAAGTGGGTGAATAGAAAAATACTCAATTAAAAGTAAAACAGCACTTGGTTTGTAAAACTGTAAAAAGTGATGAGGTGATACCTCAGTTGAAGCTGTGGGCATGACACTACTCAATCTGCTTGTACTGTGTAGTTATTTATGTTGCATCGTAAAAGACAAAAACAAACATCACTTGAGAGTTTCTTTGTAGGGAAACTGAGAGACCTATTGTGTTATATCCAAACATTTGACCTACTTAGAGCTGAATCTTTATGAGGGTCATGGTAAATGGTCATCCACTTCCCTAAATTGTCCCGTCTGTAATAACATTGTCGATACCAAAACGGTCCGTGGTGCAGAAAAGGTTGGGGGTCCTTGCTTTTCAATGTCAATGTTCAACAACTGAGAACTGGAACTATTTTCATGTGAGGTGTGTGTTTACATAGACAGTGTTTTAAATTGCTTTGGGGATGCATGAAACCTCTTGTCCTTCTTGCTCCTTCCTGTTGTGGTGGTCCTGCCCCCCTCCTCATGCATGCCCTGTGCTCTGACAGGTGTTTGGTGTCCTCGACTCTCCAGAGTACAGTGGTGTGAACACAGGAGTGTATAGGCCTGTAATAAATGATGGCAAGGATGAGCAAGCTAACCTGCCTAGCACTGTGGACCCGTTGCATGGCTTTATCCCAGCTGCTATCAGCAGCCCCCCAACAGGCCCCATACAGGTAATAACCAACGCAAGACTGAATCAGAACCTGGAAAATCACCTCTGCAGCATGTTCTGATCCCAGTGCATGCAGACTAGTGTTGTTATTCCTTCAGTTTCTCCTGTTGCATATTTTACTCAAGTCTTGTTGGACTTTTTTGTCCCTCATTACCATCCTTTCATGTTGTTTATCAACTTGTTCTATGTTCCAGGTTCCACCTGCTCATGCAGCAGGTCTGGAAGGACCTAAATGGGTTTCCCGTTGGGCCAGTCTGGCAGACAGTTATGCTGAACCTGGTTCCACTCCACCTCAAGGGGAATGTCTAGAAGGTGCTTTTGAAAATCTGTCAGAGAACAGGATAAATGTGATGTGTTTAGGGCTGGATATCAACCCTCCATATTTCCACCTAGTAGTAATATGAGATCTATATCTGGATATGTTACCTGGGTAATCACATCTGATTATGGACCTTTGCTTTTACACCTGTTGTTATTATTAAGTGTCCTTTCCTCATTGGAGTCCTAAGGCCAATTCATGCTTTCCGTGTTCTGCGTCCGTGGACAGCTGTGGACTTGCATGTGGACCGCAGAAGCACACATGGTTCCATACATACTACAATCGGGGGGTCTGCGGACACAGACACGTTCCACACGTGCGCATTAGACAGAGTTGTAAAGTCCAGTCTGTGAATATTTCACACCACTGTGCAGTGTTTTTCTGATCAGCCTTTAAATGCAATAATCTGTTACTCGAACTGGACTTGCTGGATTGTATTTCGTTGTCTCACTGGCACTTTAAACCAACCTACAGAGTTTCAAATCTGGTGTCAGTTTTGACATTCCTGTGCTGACCGGGGGGGGTTGTGTGATGTTCAAAACTATTTATCCACTGTTTTACAGCAGCAACAGTAGCGACAGAGTATGCTACAGTGGAGCCTATGACGTAAGCCCCTCTAATGTGGAAAGCATGAATTGGCCTTAAAGAGTGAGGAAGAACCAAAAAGAAAGTAGGAAATTGTACAAAAAGGTGTTTCTACCCAGCAAACTATAATATTTACACTGGTATGGCAAAATCTAAACAATACCCAGCCTTAACTGAAAAGAACACTTACATCCATGATTGCGGTACGGCAACCATTACACCCTATGTGGTTGAGACTTTGATATGAAAAACTGAGGTAATTTAAATTGTTTTTTTAGATTTGCGCTTCATGAGCCGGTCGATGGGAAGTTACAGCTACGACAACTCTGAGTCCGAGTCCAGCCACAGCTCCAGGACAAGAAGGCTACTGCCCCAGGTGCCCCCAGAAAAGCTGGATAGCGCTACCCCCAGTATCCTGATTCGCCATGAATCTTATCAAGGTCAGGAACCGCTGGACAAAGCCTCTGATACTCCCCGCCCACAGGACTCAACCCAGCGCCTGTCTGTTCAGGATGACGTGGACCCTGACAGTTTGAGTGATGCCAGCCGTTCAGATGATGGACCCATTCTGGAGAAATCAAAGAAGAATCAGGCCAGGACCGGAGCTACTTCTCTAGGGGGGACTGGTCCTCAGTTCAAGGGTCAGGAGAAAGTGTCTCCATCCACAAAATCAACCTCCTTTTACATCGGTTCTGAAGACAGCCCAGGCAAACCTGACCCAGCCAGGAGTCAGTTGCCGTCTGAAAGGACACGAGAACCCCCAGCAAAAACTCCCCCTACTACCGTTCTGATCCGACACCTTAGCGGGCATGAACCCAGGAGGACAGGTGTCAAACCCAACAGCTCCGCTCCAAACCTCCAAACACAGGACAAGGATTCTGTCCCAACTAAAGACAGCTGCATGTCGTCCTTCGTCCGGCAGGAGAGCTTCACCAAAGACCGACCCAGTGACACCGTCCAGATGAAGAAGCTTCCTCATATCTCCAGCCACCCATCCATCAGAGACATGGAGCAGAGGAGAGAGAACATCCAGGACACACAGTCCTTCCTTCAGGAGGCCGAGGGAACTCTGTCCTCTCTGGACACCAAGTTTTCATCTTCTGGCTCCGGTCGTAGCTCAAAGAAAGGAGGCTCCTCCAGCCACATGGACGACTCCCTCTCTGGTGAGTCAGATGTGGACACAGCGAGCACCGTGAGCCAGGTGAGTAGTAAAAATGCCCCAGTCAGCTCCGCTCCTAAAAAGCGTCCAGCCATCAGCAGCCTCCAAAAGGAGAAGTCCTCCTCCAGCCCGTCAATCCAAGAGAAGGGACGGCAGCTCACTGCCCGCGAGCGGCTTTCTGAGAAACGCCGAAACCAGGTGCCTGCCGATGCATCAAGCAAGGCAGAGGCAGCAAAGCGCTTTCAGATGCGCCGCAGTGCAGGCAACCGTGGCTCTCTGGATCTGTCTGAGGGCCAACAGGGTTCAGCTCCACACTGGACTGAAACAACATCATCTGACCATGAAATTTCCCGTCCGTCCAGCCGCAGCAAGAAAGTCATCGCCCCTCTTCAAAAAGATGACAATGGAAAGACGCCCAAGACGGCATCTCAGCAGGTTTTGACACGCTCCAATAGCCTGTCAGCGCCACGGCCAACTAGGGCATCTATGCTTCGACGAGCACGCCTGGGCGAAGCCTCAGATAATGAAGGTGCTGAGACTGATCGGGCCTCACAAAATTCAGACCATATCACTGCACCTCCCAAAATGTCCACTGAGGTGAAGAAGCTTTCCAGGCTGGACATCTTGGCGTTGCCAAGAAAGAGGACCGGATCTTTCACGGCTCCCAGCGACAACGAGACGTCCTCCACAGGCCGCACCGGTTTATCCAATCGGAACTCTGAATCTGTTGTTACCACCAGGAAGACATCGGTGGGCGATGCCCGCCAGGCAGCTAGCAGAGGGGGTGGAGCTCCAGGGAAGCAACCGCTGACCCGTACTCGGTCCAGTGGAGCCAAGTACCCCAGCACTGGTGAGTCCTGGCTATTTGGGTTTTTAAAATTTAGAAATACTTTTTTTGTTATAAAGTATATTTTCCTAGAATATACTATTTTAAAATATGTGCTTACCAGATTGTTCTCTGGACACAGGATTTCACCTTTGACCTCTTCACCATTGGTGGCATGTAATTTGTGATGATTAAAGACAAGGAATAGAGGTTTATTCTAATTCGCCTCTCTCCAAGATGATTTGTTAACATCTCTGCATGCCATAATGGATTGGTCAGTTCTAATTCAGTCACAGCACTGCAGAATTTTGAACAAACAGTGTCCAGTTGGGTACATCTTAAGGGCAGCACACACCAAAACACACACACCCATTATTTTTATGTAAGGTTACACATTGGCGGCGTCTTGACATGCATTGCTTCATCACTGGGAAACCCCAGTGTCTAATTAAATTTATTTAAAAGAACTTTGTTTAAATTAAATATCAGAATCAGAATCATCTTTATTGGCCAAGTATGTTTATGCATACGAGGAATTTGACTCCGGTTTAGTGACTCTCACACACAGATATACAAGGAAATTTATGGCAAATAGAAATAAAATTGACAAAGTTGTGAATCAGGAACAATCTGATCAAAAAATAAAAATATTAATGTGACTGGACAGCTTTCAGTACTTGACAGTTTTTGGTACTAGATGCTACAGACACATTTAATTTGGGCCCAGAAGAGTAGTCAGGTTTAATCCTAACCCTCTGGAACTGTAATTTATTGTAATTCCAAAGACCAGGCTTTGTTTTAGCATTCTGTTGGGAAAGTCTGACCTTTTTCTGTCAACAGGATCACATCAGATTTTCATCCCTGCCGAGTTACTGCTGTCGAGCCCCTGGAGTCTGCTGCTGTTACCATAGAAACAGAGCTTTACAGCATCAGTCTCCATCATCCTCAGTCATGTTAGGAATTAGGGTGTGACTGTGCTTCAATGCATAAATCCACATCCTGGCTGTAACTAAAGGCAAAGCAATATTATGACGTTGCGGCTTTATCAAGTGAAATTCTCTGTAGGTGCTTGAACAATCATGAGCATGACTGTTGCTATGGAGACACCTCCATTCAGAGCAGCAACATCACAGTTGTATCATATTCAGAACAAAACACTGCACAACGGTGGCTGACTTTAGCCAAAATTGGTCCAAAATCCAAATGTGAATTTTTAATTCATCCAGCGAGTTTTACAAAGATCAACCTTTAACTTAACCATCATCTGCACAGCAACAGAGTCTGAAGCCGTCTGATTGGATGTTTCTTACAGCAATTACTGCATCGAACAGTTCATTCTCCTTTTTTTTTAATGAAGCAGCATTTACACCGCGTTCCAAATTATTACGCAAATTGTATTTAAGTGTCATAAAGATTACATTTTTTGTTTTTCAATTAAACTCATGGATGGTATTGTGTCGCAGGGCTGTTTGGATCACTGAAATCAATCTCAGACACCTGTGATAATTAGTTTGCCAGGTGAGCCCAATTAAGGAAAAACTACTTAAGAAGGGCGTTCCACATTATTAAGCAGACGACCATTTCCAAAAAGGATCTCTCTGCTGCCGAAAAGCGTAGTTCAATGCCTTGGACAAGGTATGAAAACCATAGATATTTCACGAAAACTTAAGCGATGTGATCATCATACTGTTAAGAGATTTGTGGCTGATTCAGAGCACACACGGGTTCATGCAGATAAAGGCACAATGAGGAAGGTTTCTGCCAAAAACATCGGATTAAGAGAGAAGCTGCTAAAATGCCATTACAAAGTAGCAAACAGATATTTGAAGCTGCTGGTGCCTCTGGAGTCCCACGAACACCAAGGTGTAGGATCCTCCAGAGGCTTACAGTTATGCGTAAACCTTCTATTCAGCCACCCCTAACCAATGCTCACAAGCAGAAATTACTGTAGTGGGCCCAGAAATACATGAGGACTAATTGTCAAACAGTCTTGTTCACTAATGAGTGCCGTGCAACCCTGGATGGTCCAGATGGATGGAGTAGTGGATGGCTGGTGGACGGCCACCATGTCCCAACAAGGCTGTGACATCAGCAAGGAGGTGGCGGAGTCATATTTTGGGCCGGAATCATGGGGAGAGAGCTGGTCGGCCCCTTTAGGGTCCCTGAAGGTGTGAAAATGACCTCTCTAAAGTATGTGGAGTTTCTGACTGGCCACTTTCTTCCATGGTACAAAAAGAAGAACCGTGCTTTCCGTAAGAAAATCATCTTCATGCATGACAATGCACCATCTCATGCTGCAAGGAATACCTCTGCATCATTGGCTGCTATGGGCATAAAAGGAGAGAAACTCATGGTGTGGCCCCCATCCTCCCCTGACCTCAACCCTATTGAGAACCTTTGGAGCATCCTCAAGCTAAAGATCTATGAGGGTGGGAGGCAGTTCACATCCAAACAGCAGCTCTGGGAGGCTATTCTGACATCCTGCATAGAAATTCAAGCAGAAACTCTCCAAAAACTCACAAGGTCAATGGATGCAAGAATTGTGAAGCTGCTATCAAATAAGGGGTCCTATGTTAAAATGTAACTTGACCTGTTAAGATGTTTTTGATTGAAATAGCTTTTGATTTCAGTAAATATGACCTCCTAATGCTGCAAATTCAAAACATGAGCATTTTCAGTTCTTAATAACCTATAAAATGTTATAAAACTCTGTCGTGTGTAATAAGTTGGAACAGTGCATTTTAAGTTTATTTTTGAAAAAATACTGTCATCATTGGAGGTTTGTTCAATAACATTCGAATTCATTAATCGGTTGATGACTCGGAAATTATGCTGACTGTCATTTGCATCGACTGTTTAGGAAATTCTGAGAAAAATATCATTTACATAATAATTTGGAACACAGTGTATAGCTCAGTATGTTATTATTTATACAGAAGATTAAGACTTAAGATGCCTCATCTGATCCATGAACTTCTTGAACTTCAATGTGCAGATCAGTAAAATTAATAAAATTTTTAATATTTACAGTTTCCCGTCACAGGCAGAAGGGCTCAGACTTCTCCTCTTCCTCTGAGGAAGAATATAAGACAAGCACCAGTAATCAGAAAGCCAAACGCTCCTCCCACCCCTCCACCCAGACGCCTCGCCACCGGACAGCTGCCACCCGCTCCAAATCTGTCTCCCTGGAGACGGAGGAGGACGAGGACCACAACGAGGTTGACCCCTACCAGAACTGGTCTACGCACAGTGCCGAGATCGCCAAGTAAAAAAGCTGTGAAATATTCACACATCCTGTACCTTTAATTCAAACAATAACCAAACTTAGATCTGCTACTGGTTGATCTCTCTCTCACGTTGTGCCCAAATCTCCATGCTGACGTTTTATTTGCATTTCCCCTGCAGGCTCAGTCAGGACTTGGCCAAAGATCTGGCCATCCTGGCGAAGGAAATCCATGATGTGGCCGGTGACGGAGACTCACCAAGCTCCGGCATGGGCACCACCACCTCACCTAGCTCACTGCCCAACACACCAGCCTCCACCATCTCTGCCAGGGAGGAGGTGGGCAATGCTTCGAACCACCAAACATCCCCCATAGCACCACAACCACCACACATACCACAACATCTAAAACTGGGAACACAGTTTATAAACTGGATTTTAACAGTGACTTGTTAATAACCAGTGACTTTAAAGATGGTGGACAGTCTGAACTGGTCTATAAGAAATGGGTCATGTTGGCAAGGACAGTCAAAATTTTAGGATTCAAATCTCTGTTATTGCAATTTCACAACGTGTAATATTTTATTTTATTTATTTGGGATGTGAAGAAATCTAAATATAATCCTGAATCCTGTCAGTAACTGTTTGATGCCAAGTCACCTTTTAATTAAAAATTCTTCCAGTGTGCTCCCAGTTTGTAGGGAAAGTGTGTTTTATTAGTTTTGCCCATCATTTCTGTAAATTATGACACCCAGTTTTGAAACATCCAAAATGAGCTGATAGAAGCTTAAATTTCCAGGTTGCAGGTTGATTGACAGGAGCTTTCATCATGCTTCAGATTCTCATGATTCATTTCTCTGTTCTGCTGCACAGAGGCCATATCCATACTTACGTGGGGTTCGACCATCTCAGGTGTCTAACTCTGACTCATCACTCCTCCTGCCCTGTGATTGGTTCTCCTCCTCCTCCATCCCACACCTCTCATCACTGATCCTAACACTCCCCTCTCACCGGTGTTGGATTGTTCTGTGACACATTTGATTCTTTTGATTCTGAGATTTATCTGGATAAGTGACAGTTGGTCCTGTATAGAAGATTATTATCATCAACGCTACCGAGTCAGCACAAAACAAATCCAGGCTGGAATCCTAATCTATTCCACCTGAACTAGCTCTACTCTAACTCACCCAACTCCACCAATTTTATTTGTCCTGAGCCGACAGCCTAAAGGCCAATTCATGCTTTCCGTGTGGCTGCGTGACGTAAATGTCACCATCTGCCCACGTCTGCAGACGAGCACGCAGGCCACCATGTGCAGCCTGTGCTGCAACCCTGTTTACTAGCCTGCACATGTCTGTGTATGCAGACCCCCAATTGTAGTATGAATGGAACTGTGTGCATGTCCATAGTCTGCAGACGCAGAACACAGAAAGCATAATTTGGCCTTAACTCTGCTCTATTCCAGGGTAAACTCACAAGCCCAACTATCCCCAGAGATGGTAGAAGCATACAAACATTGTGCACCTATCCAAACACGGGGATAAAGACAACATAAAAGAACACAGCAGCCTAACAGCCATAATATTATTTTCTATAGTAATTTCATATAGGCGTATAGTAATGTTAAACTCACCTAATGAGATGGGTGGGCACTATGCTCGGAGCACAGCAAGTCTATTCTGGGTTTAATTTTGGAGAAGGCCACTCAGAGATCATCCTCCACGTTTAGTCGCCGGTCAATGGTCCCGTTAGACAGCAACACTGATTCTAGCTCACGAGCCAGTTTATCCCCATGCATAGCCCGACTTATAGCTATAGCAGTGGGTTTCATTAGGATTTCCCTGATCGTGTGTGGCATTTTGCCTGTGTAATTAAATATGCCATCTCATATGATGTCTTTTGACCTTTTGCAGGGATTGTTGTTTGTTTAGTTGGTTTTCAAGTGTCGTAGCATTTTTACCAGCTTTAGGCTTTCATGTGCAAGCACCTCAGT
Source organism: Scomberomorus guttatus (assembly GCA_038419695.1). Lineage (NCBI taxonomy): Eukaryota > Metazoa > Chordata > Actinopteri > Scombriformes > Scombridae > Scomberomorus > Scomberomorus guttatus. Next base: position 29,667,687 of record CM076462.1, read on the forward strand.
GCACACTACACATTGGGGATGTTGTACTTTGTTGATGATGACACATGTGAATCCATACTGATGATATATTCCTCTTGATACTTTGGACACTTGGAGTAAGGCTGGTCCAACTGCTGATGGTTGTCCTCCTCACCACACGGCGGTCTCCTCCCGTACCAAAAGGTTGACGGCCTTTCTGACAGTGGTGCTTCTTCATGCTCCCTTTTTGCTTAATTTTAATATTGTTTAATTTTAATTCTAATTTTAATTTTTGACATTTTATTTCACACATTCTGGAAGTCATCTCACGACCTCCCCCATCAGTGGTCGCAACCCCCACTTTGGGATCGACTGCCTTAGTCTGTTCTACTTATTTTGGTCCCAAGTTTACCCTCCTCTATTCCTCATGTCCGAAAACAACCCTAATCTATTCCATCTGAACTTGCTCTACTATACTGTAACCAAACCAACCCTACCCTGCTTTACTCATCTCTAACCTACTCTATTCAATCCAACTCAACTCTACTATATTCTACTTGACCCTAATCTACCCTACTTTGCTCTACCAACACAAGTCAACCCAACTATACCCTGTTATAATCTACCAGACACAAATCTGCCCGACCCAAACCTCTTCTACTCTATTCTGCTCAACTTTATCAGGGTTGAATTGAACTAAAATTGGTCCCTGTTCACTCTCAGGTCTTGATTTTCAGGCTGATTCCTGCTCAGATTTGTTCTGTGCTCACTCTGAAGATTTCTCATTAGTAAACTTTCATTGTCCTGCACCTTAATGAACTGGTTTTACTGGTTTTGGGACAGTTCATGGAGCTGTAGCTGGTGACCAGTAGGATCTTCCTGCACCTCCCTACGTCTCCCTGTTGTTGATAACACGCTGTATCCCAGCAGTACTAAAATTCACTGCATACACTGTTGCCCCCCACCATCGCAGCTGCATGTTGACTTGGTGCATGTGTTCACGGAGCACCGCCATCACTGTTCAGCTGCTCGCTGATTTGATAACAAATATTCAGAGGTTGGATCACCGGAGCCAGACTCCCTTTATTCTCTTTCCAGCTGGTCCAACATATCCCTGAGGCCAGTTTAAACTACCAGAAGGTTCCGCCAGGTTCTGCTGCCGTCTCGGACCTGGACGCAAACATGAATGAGCCAGAGCCCGGTTCTAAGCAACGCCGTCTGTGGAACCGCGAAGAGGTCACTGTCTAATCCCACTGAGGTTACGTTCACACTGCAGCTCAGTGTGTCACAAATCTGAGTTTTACTTTTTAATGTGACTCAAGATGTTTCTGGTCTGAACAGTTTTTCTCTTAAATTTAGATCTGGATGGAAATAATGTAGGCCTGCATTTGATGATGATTGTCAGCCAATAAATTTACTGATTATTCCTAAATTTAATTTATACTATATAACTATTTGTCCAAAAATGTAAAATAATTTGAGCAACAGCCACAAAACTTAAAGTATTTCTAAGATTTCTAATGAAAAGTGAACTCTTCAAGTATGTGAATCTGGAAACAGCAAGTGTTCAGTAAACAAAAGTTTTATGCCAAAATATTTTAAGAATTACATTTTCATACTAATTACTATCATATATACAGTATACTGTGTATAAACTTAGCACAAAATTTGCGTTTGGTAGATTATTTCTTTGTTGTAACAATGCTTCTTGGCAATAAATCTAAGTTGCCCTATCGCACGGGCCCTATCCAGATCAGTCAAACATGGCATGCCGATTCTTGGAGCAGACACCTACTGACCACTGTAGCAGGGTCCATGCTCACAGGTGCTGCCAATCAGGTGCCAATCAGGCACCTGATTGGCAGCACCTGGAGGTACCAGAAGCTCAATCAATAGCAACAGCAAAGTAAGCTGTTTGGCATTGGCAGAGAAGATTTGGCAAATTTTTCATGGGCGCAGCCCACATACTCAGCTCTGCTGCTCATCCCACAAATGCATGTTCCTTACAAATGTGGCACCATTTAAAAGAGAAATAAACAGGCTTTCCAACAGTATAAGATTGTTACTTTTTGTGCTAAGTTTATATATATATATATATATATATATATATATATATATATATATATAATGCCTGGAGGCTTCAGAGTTCATAACAGCCACAAACAAACAACATCCAGTTGATAGTGGAGCTAAACATGTAAAGTTTATCCTGCAGGTGGCGCTAGCGGGAAGCAGCAGTGAGAAATGCCTGTTTGAGGGCCGAAGTGGGAGCATCACCATCTTTAGGCAAACAAACAAATTCAGACCTGAGCCTGCAGTGTGAATGTAGCCTAAATTCAACAGTCCACAATGAAACATAACATGACTGCAACTGCTGCAGTTAGTTTTGGTGTGCTGGGAAAACAGGATGTAAACTGCTGCTCATGTTCTGCTCTGAGCTTCCTGCTGAGTTCTTCTCAGTCTCTGAATGACCTCTTTCAGGTGATCCTTGACAACCTGATGCTGAATCCAGTGTCCCAGCTGTCACAGGCTATCCGGGAGAACACAGAGCAGCTGGCCGACAAAATGAAGTAAGGAAGCTATTGATTATTCCTACAGCTGTAGCAGCACATTCAGTCTCTACATTTACATTTATTGCAGCCCTGTGGTTCAGACCTGAACCCACAACAACCCAATAACCTGACCTGATCAGATTGGACAATATCCTCATTCTGCCAAGTTCGTCAGACTCATGGCCACTTAGTTATGGCAACTTAATTCATGATGTTTCTGTATCATTAATGTTTGCAGGACCACTTAGAGTTCATATGTACACGTAATCTAAATCTGTTAAATATTTACTCCATTTACTACACATTCAACTGTCACTTAATTTAACTGTATTTTCAACAGCAGCACTGTGTTGGTTGGGTGGGTTGTGATTGGTTAGCCACACTGCTGCAATGCAACACCGAAAAACAAATCGGACACAGTCCTGTTTTCTGTTTGTTAATGCTCATAGAGTCAGAGAGGAACTAGAAGTCCTACCTCAAGAATCTGGATCAGAACTTGATTAATTTAGCAAAAATAGAAAAACACTTCTAATACTACAGTTGAGTCTGCAAACTAATATTTCTGAATCAGATCCATCACATTTTTTCAGGTCTGTTTAGGTTCAGGTCTAGTTGCTGTCTGGTTATGTTGGGTCGGGGTCTGTGTGAGCTTTGGGTTTGATAATCAGAGGTTGTTATTGTGTCAGAACAGTAGTTTGACACCATGAAGATGCTTCATCTGGTTTCATTGTGTGTTCACACTAAACCTGCATTATGTTGGTCGGTTCTCAGGGTTCTGTTCCAGAACAAGGCGGAGGTCTGGGAGGAGATCGAGGCGAAGATCAACGCTGAGAATGAAGTCCCCATCCTGAAAACCTCCAACAAGGTTCTTCTGCAAACTCATTAATTATTTTATGTAAAATTCAGGATCTGATGTGAGCACAGCTGGAACTTTCTCTCCTCTTTCTGTTTCATGTTGCAGGAAATTACCTCCATTTTAAAAGAGCTGAGAAGAGTCCAGAGGCAGCTGGAAGGTAAATGTAGATTTTGGTTTTACATGTTTCATCATGTATCTGTTTACTGAACAGTTGTGGGAAGATCTATTTTCTTCATTTAAAGTTATTTTACCAGGAAGGATCCTCCAATGAGATTTAAAACATGTATTTTACAGGACTGTCCTGTCCAAGATAGCTGCAATACAGAACGTAAAATATTAAGATTCAAACCATATAAGACTTTTAATGAAATAGATCAAATATAAAAAGAATAATCAGTGATCACAAAGCAGTAACAATTCTAAAAATTAAAGCAGAGCCTTAACTTCAGCTGCTTAACTTGGGACTTAAAGGAAAGACAGTTACTGATGATGGACCCAAGGTGTTTGTCGACAGAAGAACCTGCGTCAGTCTCAGCAACTAGAAAGATGGTGACAGGTTTATAAACTTTATAAGTAAATGACTCTTGCATGTAGGACCCGTTTCAGATCATATAATCTGTTGAATAGCAATAAAAGTAGACAAATCTTCTTTCTGAGCTGGTGCAGAGCAGTAAATAACAGTGTTATCTGCATACCAGTGTACGTTTGTACGAGGGATATCCAAAACTAACTACTCCTTTGTTTGGTTTAAGCCCTTTGACCTGAGTACATTGTGTTCTGTCTGATTAAATAGAAATACATGGTCGACTTTGTCAAAAGCTTTTGATAGATTGATGAATATAGTTGTACAATTGTGGCCTTTATCCAAAGACTCAGTGAAAGAGCTCAGCTCATTGTTTAGCTGTCCGGCTGCAACTTTACTGTTTTGTTTCACTCTCAGCGCTCTCATAGTGTCGTTTTCAGAGAAAAAGCTGTAAAAAGCCACTGTACACTACCTGCTCAGCACCAAACAGCAAACAGACACAGTTAGCTGTAGACTAGCTGGTGAACATAGTGGAGCATTTAGCAGCTAAAGAGCCAGATATTTCCCTCAGGAGTTGGTAGAGAGCAGAAACAGCTAACAGAGAGTGAATATTGGACTTACATTCACCAGGTGGACAGAAACACGACTCCAAATGAATGATAATGTTGCTCAGTAACTGCTGGATGTGGAAATAAGCAACTGTTTGCTAACAAGTTCAACATATCAGTGTATCACCAGTTCATGCAGGTTTAACCTGAGGTAGATCTAGTTTGTCCTGGTGTCTACAGTAATGTCCTCTTGTTCTTGCCGTAGTGATAAACACCATTGTGGAGCCCGGCGGGAGCCTCCAGATCGCAGCTGTCGGCACGTCAGCCCTCAGTCAGACTCCTCAGGCGTCCTCAAAAGAGAAAAAACCTGCTCCCAAATCCCGCGGTGCCCCCCCGACCTCCAATGCCAATGAAAGCACCAAGAGACCACCTCGTGGACCCGACGGGGCCCACTACATGGCCTGAGCAGGCCACCGTAGCACCTCTGGACAGTAACTGTGCATTCACACCGCCTGCAGCCACACATCCTGTCCCTGTCCAGTCATCAGTGTTCAGAGCACAGGTGAAAGTCAAATGTGGTTTTATGTGCTCTTGTTGGTTCACCAGCAGGCCCTTTTAATGAACTCCTGCTGTGCACCACTGATGGTCATCAGCAGGGCAGCAGTTTGGTTTTTATTTACATTCTGCAAAAGCTCTTTAAGCTGTGTCCTGTTTTAAGCCAGTGAGGCAGCATGCACAATACGAGGGCCCTGAAACCTGCACACAGAAATGAAATACAGCCATGATTCATGTTATTACACCTGTGCTCTTCCTGGTATGACACGTTAAAATGTCTGCTGTGAAAAATGTCTGTTATTGTCAGTAATTAGCGAACAGCTATAGTTTTGATCTCTGAGGTTAAAGGACAAGGATCCTCTGCTCACTGGTTAAACCTGCCAGCCTGAAGAGCATTCCTGCCATCTTCATATAGCAGATCCTATGAAGGAGACGCACCTCAAAATGGAAGAAGATTTGCTGCTGTGATGGACGGGACGCAGTGATGATAACGGTTTGCTTTCCTTTGTCTGAAAAAATAAAGAAGTGCAGCTTCTCTGTAGAAAACTGCAGCTGGTGTGGATGCACAGAAACTGTCCAAAACAAAGCTGTCATTTATATCCAATGATTCAGTCAGTAAGAACAAATGCATTTTGAATGGCAACAATATAACTTTAAGAACCACTATGTAGAACTGCTTCCACTTCGCACAAGCTGAACAAAATTTAGTCAAAGCTACAAAAGAAGTTGCAGCTGCTCGCAGTAGTACGTGGATAATATACAAACGCATATTGATAAAGTTTGTGCTTTGATAATCTGTCGTTGCGTTGCATTTGAACAGATTATAGATTGTGTCTTTTTTGCGAAGGTCAGTTTTTATGTCTGTATTTATGAAGCAAAAGTCGTAGCTATCTGCCCATCAGAAGGTCCTGAGCTGCTTCGATGCTTCGGCCTTACAGACACACTCGTCTTGTAAAAGTTAAAAGATGTAATGTTATATTTTATTGAATGTTTCTGAGTGACAGTCAGGCTCGTTTTCGTTTGCCATCTCGCTGTGATTGTGTGATAACTGTGAAACTGCTTCAGCTTCACTGTAGCTGAATGTTGAGTTTTCTGTGAAATGTCTGTTGAACTAAAACAAATCAGCACAACGTGACAGAAGGAATCCGCTGATCTAACATGGGTCCTTAAACACATCGTCTCTCTGAATCACAATGAATGAACCTCGACAAACATGACAATCTGCTCTCTGACGGATAAAATAATGACACGTTTGTTTGTTTGTCATGTTGTGTTGCACTTTGGTGAACTCTGCTCCGGTCCATCTCTGGCCTGATCAGTCAGATCTGATATCGCAAACTTTTAACCACAAGTTGCAGAAGCCTGAGAATGAAAAATGCTTCCGTAGTTTTCTACTCGAACGCTGTAAAAATCCACCACATGTAAAACCTGTAGTCAGCACAACGACACACAGATGAGACAAAGCTGCAGTGTTTACAGATCATTCTGCTGGACTTCACACTTCATTTTCTTGGGGTTTGAACCAACAAATGGAGGCAGTTTGACGCTGGATCTGGATCGTTCTTATTCTTGGCTTAAATCTGAATTTTTCGACTAGACTAATTTAACTCTTTACTGGAATTGGCTGGAAATCTTTATAAGCTGGTTAGTAAGTATTTACTGTCAGAGCCTCTAAATGTTGGAGCAAATTGTTTTTGACCCTTGAACTTCTTGTAAAAACCTTAAACATGCTCATAACCCTAATTAATTTCCATTTCCATCACGGTTATAGAGTTTAGAAAAGAAAAGTGTTATATGAGTAAAATATTTACATCTTTACCCTCAAGGCGCCACAAAGGCTGAAGATGAGCTGCAGTGTCTGTGAGTCAAGCAGCAGGGCTTCTTAACCCGCAGCCTGATCTGTCACCTGCTGTGTGAACAGACTTTCAGTGAGTTCGACCTTTACTTCATAGATCCGTGTGTGTTGTGTGTTTGAGCTGCTGACTGTGTTGTAGTCTGTGTGTTGAGCTGAAGTTTGTGTTTTACTTCCTTTGTGTGTTAAAGCAGCCGGGGCCTCGTGTGCCGAGTGCTGAACAGAAACATTCACTGAAATCATCTTGTTCTTTGTCTTCAGTCACGTCTCATCTCTGTGTGCAGCACAGAGTACAGAGTCTGTTCTTTCAGCCTGAGAGAACAGAGAACCAGAGGATCTCACTGAAGTGTCGGAGGAACAGGATGTTTCAGACTCGTGTTTTGTAAAGTGCATGTTTCCTGTAGCTTGAGGCAGGTGAGAGTTTGAGGCTAGTTCACCAAATGTGCACTTTTTTCATTTGACAAACACCTTGTGAAAGTGGGTGAAGTTGAGGTTTTATTTTTCGTGCTCTGCAGCCATTGAGAATGTATTGATTTATCGCCTGCCCAGAACACAAACCTGATTGGCCGTTGCTGTGATGATGTAACTGCTGCTGCTACAGGTGAGTGGTCATCTGGGCTTCCTGCATTTAGTGTTTTACTTTTGTTACAGTGCATGCACCTCTGAAACAGGCTGAATAGATGAAGCAAACCAAACTGTTCATATTTACTCTGTGTGTATCCTGGTATCCAAAAACCTTTTTTATGCATTTGATCATGTGATGGTTCTGCAGTCGACCGCTGTTTCTACTGAAGTAGAACCTGCTGATTATTTATTGAGTTTAAATGATTTTGATTTGCAGATATCTGGACTCTCATGTGTTCATCATCAACAGGATTTCTTTGTATCACCTTGTCATTTGTAATAAACTGATTTCATGCACACTGGTGTCATTTTTACAAAGCTGAAGGATCTATATGAGATTTTAAAGAAATTTAACAGCAGACAGGTGGTATGTGGATAAGTAGTGTAGTAAAGAGAAAAAGTGACCATGTAAAAAACAAGTGAAAATAAAATACATGTTATTAACACAAACTGGGCTGATGTCAAACAGACTGGGATGTCTGGTGAACATTTTCAGGAAAAACTTCCCTTTAAGATCCTGATAAAATGGAATAACTAACAGTCACTAACAGCTACTAGATGCTGCTCCAAGAAAACTTTACTGAAGTGAAAATCAGAGTCAACACAGTTTTTACACATAAATTCAGCCCAGAGGATCATTTCACTACTTCTAATAGAAACAATATTCTGACATTAAAGCACAGTCAGTGATCCAAATGAAACCAGAGTGAAACCTCGTCCACCATCAACATTTAAACACAGGAAGCTGCTGTCACTTCCTGTTTCTATTGTTCACTGGTGAACAGAGTGAACAGTGATTTCAGCAGCTGTCTTCAGTCAGCAGTGTGAGTGTTTGTCTACAGAGGAGGAGACTTTCTCTCAGACAGAGGACACAGAGACACTGAGGAACCAAACCACGAGAACCAGAACCCAAACCTAAACCCAAACCAGAACCCAGGATACAGAGGTTCAGTGAATGTGGTGTTGAAGGTGTGGAGGTGGATCAGTGTGTCAGAGGAGACTCTGTAGAAGGACAGAGTGCCAGCAGGACAGTCCACATACACTGCTACTCTGTTAGAGACAGAGGAGGAGGAGGAGGAGGAGGAGGAGGAGGTGATGGATGTTTCTTTGTTATTGTGACAGACAGAGTAGCCATCATCATCAGAGCAGATCAGACTCCAGGACTGATCGTTCCTTCCAAAGAAACAGTCATCACTGCTTCCTTTCCTTCTGATTCCTCTGTAAGTCACTGATATATGAACACTTCCTCTCCACTCGACCTCCCAGTAACAGCGACCAGTCAGACCATTTCTACACAGCAGCTGATAGTAGCTGTCAAATCTGTCTGGATGATCAGGATATGACTGATTCTCTCTCACACATGTCACCTTCCTGTTGTTGTCAGACAGTTTGATTTTTCTGTTTACTGTGTTTGTGTCCAGTGTGAGTTCACAGAAATCTGATGAAGAGAAGAAGAAACACAGCAGCAGTTTATCATCTGACACACCTGATGGATTTAATCTCTGTTTAAGTTCTGATCTGTTGTTCATTTCTATAAAGTTTAATGATGACACATTTTGTCAGTAATGTTTTAATGAACAAAAGCCACAAAGACCGACTTTGTATTTAAAGAGAAACTGACTGTGTGCTGTTTAGTTGTCATGAATCAAATGAAATCCACACTTACACTTCCTCAGACCAGGTTTTAACCTGTGCTCTCCACCATGGTCCATCCTGGAGGAAGAAACACAGTCAGAATGATTTTCTATCCAACATGAGTCCTAACTGCTGTTCAACATGAAGCAGTGTTCCTCAGTTTGTCAGAGTGACACAGAAACAGGCTGCAGCTCATCTGTCTCAACTGTCTGCTGGATTCTTTCACTGAAGTCTGAGAGGAAAAGACCTGAAGAAGAAGATGTGATGGACAAATATGTCCTCCCACATGATAAATCACAATATTAAATATTGACCTCTGCTTGTTGTGCTGAGGATAGAGCGTGTCATGACTTCAATATTAAAGGAGACTTCAAGGTGAAAATTAAGGAGCAATTTTGAAGTTATCAGAGAATAAATGCAGCTATAAGACAGAAAAACATTTTGATGTAATTATATACATCTGCTCATTGGTTTGCTTTGAATATATAATTATAAAGATTATAATAATAATAATATCTAAATAAAACAATAAGTTATAAAGTTCTTCTAAACATCACTGAACAACTACAGTAACATCTTATCAGATCAGTCAAACTACAAAATTCAATTTGTAACGTGTAATTTACAAACTCCAACTTGAGGCTCTGAGGGTGGAGCGTGTCATACAGGAAATCTGTTATTTGGGGCTTTATGAATAAAATTAACTTGACTTCAAAACAATAATTCAATATCAAAAGGAGATTTCAAGGTGAAGATTAAGGAGTAATTAGAGAATAAATTCACCTTTAAGGCAGCAAAACATTTTACTGTAATTATATACATTTGTTCATTCATTTGGTTTGAATATAATAATAATAATAACAATAACAACAACAACAATAATAATAATAATAATAATAGTTGAAAGACACAATAAGAAGCAACAAAAAGTTAGAAAGTTGTAAATAAAGTTCATGATACAAGTGAACTTCTTTATAATAAACAGTAAATACATCAATAATAAAATAATAGATGGACTCTCCTCTGATGAGTTAAGGGACACCAGGACCACCTGAGAGTGTCCACCTGTCTGTCCATACCTGAGAGTGTCCACCTGTCTGTCCGTACCTGAGACTGTCCACCTGTCTGTCCGTACCTGGGAGTGTCCACCTGTCTGTCCATACCTGAGAGTGTCCACCTGTCTGTCATTACCTGAGAGAGTCCACCTGTCTGTCCATACCTGAGAGTGTCCACCTGTCTGTCCGTAACTGAGAGTGTCCACCTGTCTGTCCGTACCTGAGAGTGTCCACCAGTCTGTCCGTACCTGAGAGTGTCCACCTGTCTGTCCGTACCTGAGAGTGTCCACCTGTCTGTCCGTACCTGAGAGTGTCCACCAGTCTGTCCGTACCTGAGAGTGTCCACCTGTCTGTCTGTACCTGAGAGTGTCCACCTGTCTGTCATTACCTGAGAGAGTCCACCTGTCTGTCCGTACCTGAGAGTGTCCACCTGTCTGTCATTACCTGAGAGAGTCCACCTGTCTGTCCGTACCTGAGAGTGTCCACCTGTCTGTCATTACCTGAGAGAGTCCACCTGTCTGTCCGTACCTGAGAGTGTCCACCTGTCGGTACGTACCTGAGAGTGTCCACCTGTCTGTCCGTACCTGAGAGTGTCCACCTGTCTGTCATTACCTGAGAGAGTCCACCTGTCTGTCCGTACCTGAGAGTGTCCACCTGTCTGTCATTACCTGAGAGTGTCCACCTGTGTGTCATTACCTGAGAGTGTCCACCTGTCTGTCCATACCTGAGAGTGTTCAGTCTCCAGTGTGGATCCTTCAGTCCAGCAGACAGCAGCTTCTCTCCTGAGTCTCCTGGATGATTGTAGCTCAGGTCCAGCTCTCTCAGATGGGAGGGGTTGGAGCTCAGAGCTGAGGCCAGAGAAGCACAGCCTTCCTCTGTGATCAGACATCCTGACAGACTTGAAATATAAAAAGGTTTATAACACAATGTTTTTTATCATATAAGTACCAGAATCCTACAGATGTTGTGCAGAATAATTGACATTAATCTGAATGTAAAACTGCATGCAAATGATCAACTGTATAAAAAGTCTCTCAGAATCAGCTTTATTGTCATTGTTTAAGACAATGAAATTATTTCTGCTGAATCCTGACCTGAGAGTTTCCAATATACAGTGTGGACTCTCCAGTCCAGCAGACAGCAGCTTCATTCCTGAATCCTGCAGGTTGTTGTTACTCAGGTCCAGCTCTCTCAGACTAGAGGACTGGGAGCTGAGAACTGAGGACAGAGCTGCACAGCTTCTCTCTGAGAGGTTACAGCCACTCAGCCTGAAGAAGAATTAATGATTAATACAAACACAATTCTTTGTCATTTATAAAATTAAACATATTTGACATTATTCATTCACATTAACTCATCCACCTACAGAGCTTTATTTGAAGCTTTGACCACTGGCAGCAGCCTCAGAAGAGCCTCCTCTGAAGCAGAGTATTTCTTCAGGTCAAGCACGTCCAGATCTTTTTCTGATGACAGTAAGATGAAGACCAGAGCTGACCACTGAGCAGGAGACAGTTTATCTGTGGAGAGACTTCCTGATCTCAGGTACTGTTGGATCTCCTCCACTAGAGAACGATCATTCAGTTCATTCAGACAGTGGAACAGATTGATGCTTCTCTCTGCAGACAGATTCTCACTGATCTTCCTGATTGGTCTGTGAGCTACTTCCTGTCTGTGTCAGGAGACCTCGTAGGAGAGTCTGATTGGTCTGCAGTGAAAGACCCAGGAGGAAGCGGAGGAACAAGTCCAGGTGTCCATTTGGACTCTGTAAGGCCGCATCCACAGCACTCTGGTAGAGATGTTTTACTTTAGGTTTTTCTTTAAAGACTTTAGACCACCAGGATGTTGTTTGTTCTTCTGCCAGCAGATTGACTTCAGACTTGATGAATGTCAGATGGACATGAAGAGCAGCCAGAAACTCCTGAACACTCAGATGGATGAAGCAGAACACCTTGTCCTGGTACAGCCCTCTCTCCTCTTTAAAGACCTGTGTGAACACTCCTGAGTACACTGAGGCTGCTCTGATATTGATGCCACACTCTGTCAGGTCTGATTCATAGAAGATCAGGTTGCCTTTCTGCAGCTGCTCAAAAGCCAGTTTTCCCAGAGACTCAATCATCTTCCTGCTCTCTGGACTCCAGTGTGGATCTATCTCAGCTCCTCCATCATACTTGACATTCTTCAGTTTGGCCTGAACCACCAGGAAGTGGATGTACATCTCAGTCAGGGTCTTGGGCAGCTCTCCTCCCTCTCTGCTTTTCAACACATCCTCCAGAACTGTAGCAGTGATCCAGCAGAAGACTGGGATGTGGCACATGATGTGGAGGCTTCGTGATGTCTTGATGTGGGGGATGATGGTGCTGGCCTGCTTCTTATCTCTGAATCTCTTCCTGAAGTACTCCTCCTTCTGTGGGTCAGTGAACCCTCTGACCTCTGTCACCATGCTGACACACTCAGGAGGGATCTGATTGGCTGCTGCAGGTCGTGTGGTTATCCAGAGGCGAGCAGAGGGAAGCAGTTTCCCCCTGATGAGGTTTGTCAGCAGCACATCCACTGAGGTGGACTCTGTAACATCAGTCAGGACCTCACTGTTGTGGAAGTCCAGAGGAAGTCGACACTCATCCAGACCGTCAAAGATGAACACAACCTGGAACTCTTCAAACCTGCAGATTCCTGCTTCTTTGGTTTCAGTAAAGAAGTGATGAACAAGTTCCACCAAGCTGTACTTTTCCTCTTTCAGCACATTCAGCTCTCTGAAAGTGAATGGAAATGTGAACTGTATGTACTGGTTGGCTTTGTCTTCAGCCCAGTCCAGAGTGAACTTCTGTGTTAAGACTGTTTTCCCAATGCCAGCCACTCCCTTTGTCATCACTGTTCTGATTGGTTCATCTCTTCCAGGTGAGGCTTTAAAGATGTCTTCATGTCTGATTGTTGTTTCTGGTCTGTCTGGTTTCCTGGATGCTGTTTCAATCTGTCTGACCTCATGTTCTTCATTGACCTCTGCAGTCCCTCCCTCTGTGATGTAGAGCTCTGTGTAGATCTGATTCAGAAGGGTTGGGTTTCCTGCTTTAGCGATCCCCTCAAACACACACTGGAACTTCTTCAGGTTTGACTTGAGTTTATATCGACACTCTGCAGCACGAGTTCCTGAATGAACAAACAACAAATTAAGTTGATCAGATGATTCTACAGTAAATTGGTAGAATGTAAACATTAAACTGCAGATGTTTATATTTTCCTCCACTATGAAATCTATTCAGCTCATCAGTTGTGGACAAACAGTTTCTGACTGTTTTCAGCTCAGAAGAATTCACAGATCTGATGCAGATGTTTGCATCATATTAACAGCAGAGTCTGAAATATAAAACTCTCCCATGTTGCCTCCATTTTCTCTCCATCATGTTAAATCTGTTAAAATCCTCTTACTGCTCTGCAGACAGTCAGCCAGCTCCTCCTGCTTCATTCTCCTCAGGAAGTGCAGTGTGACCTTCACAAATGCCTCTCTGCTGCTCCTCCTCTGCTCCTCCTCCTCACCATCCAACACCTCCTCATCCTCACTCTGACTCTCTAAGCATTCTGGGTAATCTGGACTCAGAACCTTCTGCATCTTCTTCAGTTCTTTCTTCACAAAACTTATGATGTTCTCCTCCAGCAGCTGGAACAGAATAAAATGTAAATGTAACTGGTAGAAGTCAACATCAGATGATGTGTGACAGACTGAAAACCTGCTGGTCTACAGAGTGCAGCATGGAGACTGTTAGGACCAGAATGGTAGTTTAGTATTTAGTCTGTAGCTGTTGTAGTTAGCAGTAGGAGCTGTGCTTTACATTTACACACCATAAATATGGAGTCCAGGTGTGTTTGATGCTGCTGGACAGACTGACCACTGAGAACCTCTGAGCTCTGCTGATGAACTCTGTGAAGAAAACATGAAGTCTTAGAATAAATAATGACACTCAGTGTTAAAGGTGTTGTGTTCTATCACAGAGGATCCAGGTAAAACACTCGGCTGCTCTGTCTGACCTCTGATCATTTGTCTCTGTAAAGACTTTGTACCTCTGTTTTAAAAACTGTTATACAGATAAAGTTTGTGGTTTTTGAAAAGTGTATGTAGGAGGAGTGTGTGTGTTTGTATTTATAAATCTCCACAATTAAACATCTTCTTATGAGAGTTGGATAATAACAGACAAACATCTTACAGTCTGACCTCTGATCAGCAGACTGTTGAACATGTTTGAAGGTAATAGGTCGATACATAGACCCGTCACTCTTCATGGACACACAGCTGGGTTCAGGAGAATCTGGTCTCTGCTGATGGATCCTGATGGAAACAGAGAAGTGATAAAACAAGTGTAACTACAGTGTTGATCCTGAAGATTGTGTGTTTTGTTGGACGACAGCTGTGACACAGCAGGTGTGTTTACATAAACCTACAGTAACAAACTGATCCACACAGCTACAACAAACTAGCATTGTTAGCGTGGCTAACTAGCTTAGAGACCACAGATGCATCTCCATCTGATCTTCCCAGGACACAGTCTGCTCAAACATGATCTCCTGCTATGAGGCCTTTGACAGCAGGACGACATCAGGCCTCAGTGATGTTGGTGGAGACCAAGAGAAACAACACAACAGTCCTAATGTCAGTCTGTAGTTAGTTAGAGTGACAGCTGCCATCTAGCGGCCGTAGTAACTGTGAGTCGGAGCAGTGCTGCAGGTCAGCTGATGTTTATATATGTGGACACATTTCCTCATTCAGAGGAGGAGGGTGGATGGAGGCTTTAACCCAACAGTGGACTTTACCACAGGAGACCGCTGTTCATTTCCTGTTTCTAACCAAGATCGTCCCCTAACCTTAACCCCGTGGTTATTATTGTTGCCATGACGACGAAGGAGCTTTAACCGACACCACATGTTTCTCTGACCTTAACAAAGTGATCATTTTAACCCAAACCATCTTTCCCTAAACGTAACCAGACCTTAACCACAGCTGTCACATCATAAAACATCATTACTGTTTAACAGACAGATGATGTCGTCCTGCAGATTACTGCTGATAGAGGCGCCAGATGATCAAACCATGTATCTGGAGGTTAATTTGGAGGAGTTGGTGTGTTGGTGTGTAGTTTTGTGTTTCCTGCTCAGATTCACATACAGCTGCTAGTGAGTTGCTTCCTGCTGCTGCAGACTCACCATCCTGCTGGTGTGAGCCTCACTGATGCCTGCCTGCAGCTTCTCCTGGACTACCTGGTATCTGTCCTGCCCTGGGCCTTGTCATAGTAAATGGTAAGGAAGGTGCTCAGATACTTAATGTGTTTGCTGTGTGTTTGGTTATTATCAGGATTATCTTGAGAGCGACATGTTTTTAAAACATATAACAGACGTCAGGTTCAGACCAGGACGTCAGCTGGACCATTTTAGAAAGTAGAGCATATTAAATTGTTAATCTCCACATACAGCAGAATACAGAAACATTAGCAGAATAGTTCAATAGTCTTGTTAATGATGGTAACGACATATTTTGACGTTGTTGGAACATCCAGATAACGTCCCGCTAACTTTCTTTTTGGAACTGATTTTGAGCCATTATGGGACGTCTCGTTAAGTTTTGCTGGGTATAATCAGTATAATCAAGCTGCAATCAGAAACATGCAACTATATGGTGAGTTCAGCTTCATTAAAACACAGTTTGGGTGATCACAGAGAGCAGGATGGACCAGAACAAAGGTTTACAGTCGACAAACAGGAACAGTTTGCTAATCTGTTCCCTCGGTTCAGCAGTCTGTTAGTGCAGATTCACGTCAATGTTCTTTTTCTACCAACTGACCCCTGGGGGCCTCTGTAGTTTGTACATCGAGGATAACTCTAGTTTATTACAAGTTTGGTCTTATTTTCTGAGTTTTGTCCCTCATTTCTGTCAGAGGTAAAAACACCAGGCTCATTAAATAAATCTAAATAAAAACTAATCTGAAGAGTCAAGAAACATGCAGTCAGACAATCAGTCATAACTATCATATCAATCTTAAAACATACTGAGATCTGATAATGTGCTGCTGTAGTTAATGTTTTTCAGACTACAGAGAAAAGAATGAGAAGTGGTTAATGAGTTCATGACAAAGACTTAAAGATAATAACAGAAACAAAGATTTTACATTCTTACCTCTGATCAGCAGATTTATGTCCATCGTTGAAATTAGTAGATTCAAACATGAGTCCAGCAGAGTCTGGTCTGTGCTGCTGCTCTGGGCTTCAACACAACACACACAGAGCTTTGAGTGTGAATAATGATGGTGGAGTGATGTGAGTGGAGAACAGTGATGGACAGTTAGAGATCCTCATCTCACCTCTGAGCTTTGGTCTGGCTGTCATGTTCCCCACACAGAGAGCTTTTAGAGGGAGGGGCTCCCTCCTCTCTGTCCTCACACTGATTCATAGCAGAGAAACACCTTCACACAAACACAACAACATGCTCATTCATTACAACAAGCTGCACATCACAGAGCCACACTGCTGTCTGTCACACTGTCATTCTTTATTCTACCACCAGATGGAGCCAAAGTAAGTCATTACTTTAAGATTTCCACTGTGGATACATGTTTAACAAACTGCATTAACTATATTCCTTTTTATACTGTTGTATTTTTGTCCTCTAGAGAACTCATATGCAGCAAGTTATAGTTCACTTCTGTTTAAAAACTGATGACGTGCATATATTTTTAGTCAGCTGTGAGGCAGAAAGAAGAAAATACTCACCAGGTGAATTCAGATCCACATGTGGTCACAGAGTCGTTCTACCTTCACCTGTAGAGGAAACACAGAGAGAAGCTGCAGCTGATTCTCCTTCATCAGTCCTTCATCATCCATCTGAGGACGCTGTCACTCTCTCATAACTTCACAGTCAAAGTCCAAAAGCATAAAGATGATATTAAAGCAGTGAACCTTGCAGCTGAGTTCAGCTCCAAACACACAGGAGGAACCTGCCAAGACTCTCTGTGAGGACATTAAACATCTCACAGTGCCACAGTATTCTGATTTCACTGGAAACTTCATCTGTCCAAAAACAAATGTCATTGTTGTCTGTCTGATGTAAACAGAACCACAAAGAGCTGAACACAAACTGAAGAAATGTTTAGTTTTCAGATAAAAAGTTTAAACTATGTTATTAAAAATAAGGCTGTAACTTTTTATAAAACTATGATACAAACACTTTTGTAGGATATGTAACATATGTTGTGTTTGGAGGAGTGGGGGACGGTTTGATAACAGACATTATTTTATCTCTTTATGATTATCATCAATGTTTTAAGAGACTAAATCCAACAATGAATTCATCCAATCAGTGTTATTATCTGTGTTCTCACAGTCTGATGGAACTAAAGTCTTTCTGCTGTAGATCTTCACTGATGTCAAAACTATTCAACTAAAACTAGTAATATTACTCTACTACTACTAATATTATATATTATTGATTGACTGATTGACATCGCTGTCTCTTCAGGGCACATTATTTCTGGCTTCAAGAAAAGGTTAAAAACAAACTTAAAACAGTTTGAAACAGTTTGAGTTCATTTTCTGTAAAATCAGTCAGTACGTAATCACATCACTTTGTACAGTCAGTCAGTGTTGAAAGCTAATAAAACTGTTTATTGATCAGATTGGTTTGCTATCAAAGCACTGCTAGCTAGTGATACTGTTGCTAATATAATTAAAGCAGATTTCTACTGTTTTATGATCAATAAATTAACTGACTGCAAAACATTTATTTAAACCACATAGTTTACTTTTAATGACCAAAACTAAACAGAACTAACTTTAGCTAACATGTAAAAAGCAGCATCATTGTACCTTAACCCTTTAACAGCCAGTGTCAGCTGTGTACTCTACTATATATTTGGGGAAGGTTTTCTATTTCAAAATGACTATAAAGTCACAACAGTAAAGACCAAACAGATGAGTCTCATCTATTGATGCACATGTTCATATTCACGTAAATCTTCTTTGAACTAGAGGTCTGAGCTCCACATTATTATTAATATTATGCTTCTCTATATTCTTACATAAAATAGGCAGATAAATAATCTAGTTAGACAATTAAAAAACCACCACACAGATTTAAACAAACAAACATTTGAAGAGGTTGAATTTTGGCAAAATGAATCTTTTCTTATTTCTTCTGGAGTTTCGTTCTTTCCACCAATGCAGCCAACAAATGAACATAAGTCATCAGTATAACTACCATCTGTACTGTTATCAGATCATTTTAACACCTGCTGACACAAACATGATGAAAACTGTTGGTTACGTTACCTTTAGATGCTGAAAATAATCTGAATCAAGCTGATGAGTGAAGGTGAAATTAATCAGCAGCTTTAACAGGAAACCAACCAGAAGAAGAACAAACACGTAACTCACAGCAGGAGGTTTTTAAGGTCTGTTGATTCACAAACAGTCTCAACTCTCTGTATTCATCTTTAACCTGAAGTGATCTTTAAGGAAATCTGATCACAGAACAGCAGCTCTGAACTCTGGAACGAAAAACCAGGAACAAAAGTTAAATATTAACAGAGTATAAATCTTTATCAGTTGGATCATAAAGTCTGATGTGTGTCTTTTATTCCAACAAGGAAATAAAAAGTGCTGAGATGGCATTAATGCAGTCTGTTGTATCTCTGTGATATGTGCAAAACAGGACAAATAATATAAAATATTACATCCTGAAGAAAACAACCAACAGCTGTCGAGATAAAACTAAGTGAAATAAAATAAATAAAATCCACCTGAAACGACGACACATTCGGTTCTAAAATCATTAAAACAGCGACAGACAGATGTGAAGACAGATTGTGCAATGATTTAAATTCCTGAAGAAGAACCAAGTTTTACTGTTTGAAAATCAAGTTGCACAAAGTTCATATACACATAAAAGCTCTTTTACCTAATTCAGTGCCGACTTTGGGAACCATTAATAAATATAAGTCCTGGGAACAAAGAGCAGCTGTTTATACACTTTTGTTATATTAACTTACATACATGAGGTGGCTGTAACCTAAGAATGGCTTTATAGAGGTTAAAGAGGAGCAGCCAACCCAGGTATAGCTGGGTATAGAGCTCCATGATATACAGCACACAGGAAATGTATACTGAGAAGTTGCATGTATGTACAGAACATCCTCACAGTCAGACAAAGGAAGGAAAGTATTGTTTCAGAAAGAAAAACATCAAGTCATGTCATGAGTCATCAAGGATAAAGTGTTTATAAGACAATAAATACAACAGCAGGAGGATCCATTAGTTTCCTCTTAGAATTTGTTAATACCATGAACTTTTTTGGACAGTGTTTAAAGTGAATTAAGTTTGGTGCCGTGCAGTAAATAACAGAGTTTATATAAATACAGAACAACAGTGGTCCCAGGACTGATCCCTGGGGAACACCGTTTGAAACTAGAAGTTGTCGGCTTGTACAAACACAGATAACTATCACACCAACTGTTTGTACTGGTTGGTTCAGTGAGCAGCTCATGTCAGACAAGCAGAGTTCAAACCTGGTAAACGACTGTAATCATGGAAATCATAAACCTCTTTAATACCATATGGTGAAAAGTAACCGAGTACATTTACTCAAGTATTATTCAATTCAATTCAATTCAATTTTATTTATAAAGCGCCAAATCACAACAAAAGTTATCTCAGGGCACTTTACACATGGAGCAGGATGAGACCGTACTCATTATGCTTACAGTTATGAGGTACGTGTACTTTAATATTTCCATTCCAGCTGCAGCTGTATACTTCTACTCCAGATTCAACACTACTACATTTATCTGACAGCTTGTTACTGGTTACTTTACAGGTTCAAATTTTACACACAATATATATAATCAACAAACAAAATATGATGTGTTATTATAGATTAAATTATCCAGCAGTATATAAAGCAGCCAAAATGAGCTCCACCTTCAACAGATATTAAGTAAATGTAGGTAGATTTCACTAATAATCCATCTGCACTTTTACCTAAGTACAGTTTTGAATGCAGGACTTTTGCTTTAACAGAGTACTGTCAGTGTGGTATTAATACTTTAAAGTTTTGAGTACTTTCTCTACCGCTGCCAATACCAACATTCTCAATTAGAGAAAAGATGAAAATAAGGCACAAAGGAGGCTCCATGATTGAGTTTGAGTTTAAATCCGAACGACTGTAAGTGCTGTGATCACATATTCATTATTGTATTTTCTGAGTATGTTGTTCCTTTAAATGTATCTGTTGAAATATATATGCTGACAAAGAGACAAAACGACAACACGTCATCCTTTAGAGAAGTTTTTAATAACTTATATACTAATGAATAAAAACATCAAGTGTTCATCAGTTTGAACCTGTCGATGACTTAAAGTTGATGGAAACATGCAGACCAGCAGGGGGCAGCAGAGCTCTGAGATCGTGTTTGAGCTCAGTGATGTTTTCATTCGATCAGGTTTTTAATATTTACATGTTCACCTGCTGCTCGCCGTCCCATAATCCTCTGGGATCTGACATTTCATTTCATGATGGATCTATTTATTGATCGTCTCCTTTTCCAGTTGTTCAGTCTCTCCTGATCTCACCTGGGCAGCGTGCTCCTCTGTGATGTCACTGCTGACATCATCAGGAGGCCAGCACTGCTTACTGCTCTCCACCTCACCTGCATCTGTTGGCTTCACCACGATGGACGGCAGACGCCTGGAGAGTTTTGGAAAACGCTTGACAGGGTCTGGAAACACCTGGATAGGAAGAGAAGGAGTTTATTAAAGGGACAGTCCACCCAAATCTGTCTTTTAACAGCTGGTTTGTGTGTGTGTGTGTGTGTGTGTGTGTGTTATTTATATAGCGCCAAATCACAACAGAAGTTATCTCAGGGCACTTTGCACGTAGAGCAGGTCAGACCGGCGAGGAAAAACTCCCCTTTAACAGGAAGAAACCTTAAAGAGAACCGACTCTAGGTGGGCGGATATCTGCTGTGACTGGTTGGGTTTACAGAGAAAGAGGGAGGGAGGAGAGACACAGAGAAGCATAATAACAACAATAATAACAATAGAAATATGACTAATATTATTATTATTAGTCATATAATCATGGGGTCCACAGCCACGACCCACAGAAGCCTGTGATCCATAACAAAGGGTCCATGACCACAATCAGAGACCACAGGGAGACCAGAAAGCATCAAACTCCAGGGAAGAAGTCAAGTTAGTAACATGCATTAATGTGTACAGATGGAGAGGAGGAGGAGGAGGAGAGAGGAGCTCAGTGCATCATGGGAAGTAGCAGCATGACATCATCCTCTGAGGCTCCACCCACAGCTGAGTCACAGGTGTTCTGCCATCTCAGCCAATCACAGCGCCCTCTGCTGGACACACCTAGAGTCCAATCAAGCCTGTGAAATTTGGGGCAGATTGGAGTTAAAACAGCTTCCTGTTTCATGACAACTCAAGATTTTGAACTTTTCATTACAAAGGACTTTAGAAGACTTTGACCAAATTTCAAGTCAGTCGGGTTAAATCTCTGGGAGGAGTTTGTTAAAATACAACACCTGCAAATGGCAAAACTGAGCAAAAATTGCAAGTAAATTCAAAATGGCCGACTTCCTGTTGGACTTGGCTCCAAGAGGCTTTTTTGTGCGTCTGAACATGATACAGCTGCCTACCAAACTTCATTCATCTATGTCAAATTTAAAGTTAGGGGCTTTGATTTTGAACATTTCTAGAGGACGCAGACCTTTAAAATATAAAATGTTTCACGACTTCTGACATGTGCAAAGTTTAGTAAATTGTCGAACATGTTTAGTTACTCAAAAATATGATTCTATTGGACAAAAAATAATAAGAATTCTTTCAAATACATCAGGACCTTCGCTAATTATGTTTAATAATCTTAACTAAACAGATTAATGTTAACTTCTGGATTTCAGAAACAGGAAGCAGAAGGTGAATAAACTCTTCTTCTGTCCTCCCGTCTCCTCGCACACAAAGCAGTCATGGCCGCCAACCGCCGGTTGCCTGGTAACCGTCCTGGCAGAGTGGAGGAACCGTGAACGTTACTGCCAGCAGGCTTTGTTCAAACACACAAAACTTTATTTAACATTCAGATCACAGACGCACAGCCTCACTCAGTGATGTCATCAACCCCCCAAAACAGGCTCACCTTCAAATACTGTGGGGGGGGGGGGTCTGATCAGCTGCTTCTGTTACAGTCGACACTGTAAACATGTTACTGTATAAACGTAAACATGTATCATATATCATAAGTCCATCCTCACCTCCATCTTCACCTCCATCCTCACCTCCATCTTCACCTCCATCTTCACCTCCATCTTCACCTCCATCCTCAGCTCCATCCTCAGCTCCATCTTCACCTCCATCTTCACCTCCATCCTCAGCTCCATCCTCACCTCCATCTTCACCTCCATCCTCACCTCCATCCTCAGCTCCATCCTCAGCTCCATCCTCAGCTCCATCTTCACCTCCATCCTCAGCTCCATCTTCACCTCCATCCTCAGCTCCATCCTCACCTCCATCCTCAGCTCCATCTTCACCTCCATCTTCAGCTCCATCCTCACCTCCATCCTCAGCTCCATCCTCAGCTCCATCCTCAGCTCCATCTTCACCTCCATCCTCAGCTCCATCTTCAGCTCCATCCTCAGCTCCATCTTCACCTCCATCCTCAGCTCCATCCTCACCTCCATCCTCAGCTCCATCTTCACCTCCATCTTCACCTCCATCTTCAGCTCCATCTTCAGCTCCATCCTCAGCTCCATCTTCACCTCCATCTTCAGCTCCATCTTCACCTCCATCCTCAGCTCCATCCTCAGCTCCATCTTCACCTCCATCCTCAGCTCCATCTTCAGCTCCATCCTCAGCTCCATCCTCAGCTCCATCCTCAGCTCCATCTTCACCTCCATCCTCAGCTCCATCCTCACCTCCATCCTCAGCTCCATCTTCACCTCCATCTTCACCTCCATCTTCAGCTCCATCCTCAGCTCCATCTTCACCTCCATCCTCAGCTCCATCCTCAGCTCCATCTTCACCTCCATCCTCAGCTCCATCCTCAGCTCCATCCTCAGCTCCATCTTCACCTCCATCTTCAGCTCCATCTTCAGCTCCATCCTCAGCTCCATCTTCACCTCCATCCTCAGCTCCATCCTCAGCTCCATCTTCACCTCCATCCTCACCTCCATCCTCAGCTCCATCCTCAGCTCCATCTTCACCTCCATCCTCAGCTCCATCCTCAGCTCCATCTTCAGCTCCATCCTCAGCTCCATCTTCACCTCCATCCTCAGCTCCATCTTCACCTCCATCCTCAGCTCCATCCTCAGCTCCATCCTCACCTCCATCCTCAGCTCCATCTTCACCTCCATCTTCAGCTCCATCCTCACCTCCATCCTCACCTCCATC
The DNA here is from genome assembly GCA_038419695.1 of Scomberomorus guttatus. Taxonomy (NCBI): domain Eukaryota; kingdom Metazoa; phylum Chordata; class Actinopteri; order Scombriformes; family Scombridae; genus Scomberomorus; species Scomberomorus guttatus. Next base: position 29,691,273 of record CM076462.1, read on the forward strand.
CTCAGCTCCATCCTCAGCTCCATCTTCACCTCCATCCTCAGCTCCATCCTCACCTCCATCCTCACCTCCATCCTCAGCTCCATCCTCAGCTCCATCCTCACCTCCATCCTCAGCTCCATCCTCAGCTCCATCTTCACCTCCATCCTCACCTCCATCCTCGGCTCCATCCTCACCTCCATCCTCAGCTCCATCTTCACCTCCATCCTCAGCTCCATCCTCACCTCCATCCTCAGCTCCATCCTCACCTCCATCTTCACCTCCATCCTCAGCTCCATCCTTAGCTCCATCTTCACCTCCATCCTCACCTCCATCCTCAGCTCCATCCTCACCTCCATCCTCAGCTCCATCCTCAGCTCCTCCATCCTCACCTCCATCCTCAGCTCCATCCTCAGCTCCATCCTCAGCTCCATCTTCACCTCCATCCTCAGCTCCATCCTCAGCTCCATCTTCACCTCCATCCTCACCTCCATCCTCAGCTCCATCCTCAGCTCCATCTTCACCTCCATCCTCACCTCCATCCTCACCTCCATCCTCAGCTCCATCCTCACCTCCATCCTCAGCTCCATCCTCAGCTCCATCTTCACCTCCATCCTCAGCTCCATCCTCACCTCCATCCTCAGCTCCATCTTCACTTCCATCCTCAGCTCCATCCTCACCTCCATCCTCAGCTCCATCCTCACCTCCATCTTCACCTCCATCCTCAGCTCCATCCTCAGCTCCATCTTCACCTCCATCCTCACCTCCATCCTCAGCTCCATCCTCACCTCCTCCATCCTCAGCTCCATCCTCAGCTCCATCCTCAGCTCCATCCTCAGCTCCTCCATCCTCACCTCCATCCTCACCTCCATCCTCAGCTCCATCCTCAGCTCCATCTTCACCTCCATCCTCACCTCCATCCTCAGCTCCATCCTCAGCTCCATCTTCACCTCCATCCTCACCTCCATCCTCACCTCCATCCTCAGCTCCATCCTCAGCTCCATCTTCACCTCCATCCTCACCTCCATCCTCAGCTCCATCCTCAGCTCCATCCTCACCTCCATCCTCAGCTCCATCCTCAGCTCCATCTTCAGCTCCATCCTCACCTCCATCCTCACCTCCATCCTCAGCTCCATCCTCAGCTCCATCCTCACCTCCATCCTCAGCTCCATCCTCAGCTCCTCCATCCTCACCTCCATCCTCAGCTCCATCCTCACCTCCATCCTCAGCTCCATCTTCACCTCCATCCTCACCTCCATCCTCAGCTCCATCTTCACCTCCATCCCCCCTCCAGTGTGGAGCAGAATACCCATCAGCCATTGCTGCTGCTTCTTGAGGAATGTGTAGCTGCAACTACACCGGAGTTGCAACCTGAAAGCAATTTATATCCGATAATCAGCCCCCCCCCCCTCTTATTGATTTTTAATAACTTGTGTATGTTTTGAATGTCATCTACACATCGTTTCTTACATGAACTGTGTAACACTGGCTCCAAATAACAGATTATTACATTTAACCCTGTTGTGTTGGTGCTGTTTTAAACCAAACTTGGTTATTAGGTTATTAAGAAGAGTTCAGTGGTTTTTGAGACGATCCCTAAAAGGTTTTTTAGGTCCTGTAAGTGTCTGTCGCTGCCTTCAGACCACTCTGCTCTCTGCTCTGGTCTTTTTTATTTCCCCACCTGACCACCAGATGCCCTCAGACTCTCTTTCCTGCTGACCACACCCACCTGCTCACCTGTTCCCACTCAGGAACTGTCTGCACCCACCTGTGTGGTTGTCTGTCCCGCCCTGATTAGTCTCACCTGTCCCTCATTATCCTTCCCTCTCTAGTGTATTTAGTCTGTGTTTAACGTGAACCTCACCTTTGTCTTCTCCTTGCTGGATTATGTTTCTCTGATCTCCTGACTGACTTCCTGTGTACTGTTTTCTAGTAAAGACAGTTTTTGATCAGGATTGTGTCTCTGAGTCGCGTGATTAAAGTTCTCGCCAGTTATTTCAACTGTCGTTACAGTTTCGTAGAATTTCAGTCGTCCTTGAGGAGGTTTTATATTTCCGAGGTTCCAGGAATTCTTTAAAGGTTTCCAGGGTCAATAGGAAGAGTTGGAGTTCTTTACAGGTATCTGTGGTTCTCAGAGATCTGTAAGAACTCTTTAACTACATCGAGCTCATAATACTTATGTACTTTTACTGCAATACTTTAACTACATCGAGCTCATAATACTTATGTACTTTTACTGCAATACTTTAACTACATCGAGCTCATAATACTTATGTACTTTTACTGCAATACTTTAACTACATCGAGCTCATAATACTTATGTACTTTTACTGCAATACTTTAACTACATCGAGCTCATAATACTTATGTACTTTTACTGCAATACTTTAACTACATCGAGCTCATAATACTTATGTACTTTTACTGCAATACTTTAACTACATCGAGCTCATAATACTTATGTACTTTTACTGCAATACTTTAACTACATCGAGCTCATAATACTTATGTACTTTTACTGCAATACTTTAACTACATCGAGCTCATAATACTTATGTACTTTTACTGTAGTAGGATTTTTCATGCAGGACTTTTACTTGTAATGGAGTATTTTTACGTTGCTGTATTGGTACTTTTACTGCAGTAAAGTATCTGAGTACTTCTCCCAGTGTTGCTGTATATTATACACTTGTACCATCACAATGTTTCATACAGTGAAACATGAAAACAAAAATATGTGTTATTAAGTGTTATTAAGTTATATTATTAATTATTATATATAATTAATTAAATGAATAATTTGCCAAGTGCCATGTTGACTGTTTGACATATGGAAGGAGAAAAATGTGTTAAATACTTTTTTAAAATATATATTTTCTTTTCTTTATCTTGTATCAGACTTTCTACAACTTATTTATATTAATGTAAATCTGTATCAGCGTTTATCTTCCTGCCTCCTGCTGACTGTATGAAGGTTAAAGTGTTTTTATTATATGTGAAAGTTCTTGTGTGTAAATAAAACACAGAAATGTGTTTTTTAACATGCAAACAAATAAGAAGAATGTATGAAGTGTCACAGATGACAGAACATACAAACACACCTGCCTAAAGATGAACTTTATCTAACTTGCATTGTGGGTAATGTAGGCGGCAGGCATGTGACCAGGCTCTGGCTGTGATTGGCTGCTTTGGTACGTCGCTTTACCTGGAATCTGTGTTACAGGTGAGACAGGTGAGGCAAGCAGACAGCAGGAGCTCCGCCCCCTGTGACCTTTGACCTGATCAGCCTCCTCCATCTATTATTGATCAGAGCTGCATCGATTATTAACAGCTGATAATTTATCCAGTTACACCTGAGAGGACACACACACACACACACACACACACACACACACACACAGACACAGTTATGAGGTCACAACTCAGCCTCTCAGATCATTTCCACTTGGCTACAAGAGGAAGGAGAGGAAGAGATGGAAAAGGAGAGGAGGGGAGGAAGGGGTAGAGTAGGAGAGGAGGAAGTAGAGGAGAGGAGGAGAGGAAGAGGCAGAGAAGGATTTAGAAAAGGACAGAAGGAGAGGAGGAGGTAGAGAAGGACAGGAGGAGAGGAGGAGAGGAGGAGGACATAAGCCCTGCTCTGATTGGCTGGATGGATGCAGTGAGCTCAGAGCTCCAACAGAAAGTGAAAGTATTTGAGATCAGCTGAGATGCTCTGAAACTGAAACTGCTTCACTGCAGCAGCAGAAGGTCTATCTGCATCACCTGGTCCTGGTTTTACACCTGCAGGGGGGCCAGTTTGCTCTAGATCCTGGTCCTGGTTTTACACCTGCAGGGGGGGCAGTTTGCTCTGGATCCTGGACCTGGTTTTACACCTGCAGGGGGGATAGTTTGCTCTGGATCCTGGTCCTGGTTTTACACCTGCAGGGGGGCCAGTTTGCTCTGGATCCTGGTCCTGGTTTTACACCTACAGGGGGGCCAGTTTGCTCTGGATCCTGGTCCTGATGAGTCTGATGTGGCCTTCCTTTATGTCCAGCAGGAGTCAGCAGAGCAGCAGAGGTGAGCTCATCATGATGGAAAATTATTACCGACAATAAATCATCCATCAGTAAAATGTCTTGATGTTTATATTTTAAATACGTCAAAAATCAATAAACTGATAAGACGTGACGATGAGGAGGAGATCTTCCTCCATTAGGAGCAGAAACAGCTCCGTGAGTCTGCTCCTGTAAACACAGAGAGGCAGACAGGTGACTCCTCCTCATCATGTCTGTAACCCCGCCCCTCCTCCGGGACGCTGCGTCAGAGAATCAAATGACCGAGAGATGAGAGGTAGGAAAGCTGCTGGATCAGTTTAAATTAGAAAAGATTCGGTTTAATGTCGTAGTTTCGCTGTGCAGGAGGATTTATTTATTTTTATTGTTATTTATTATTTATTTTTGTGTGACTCTGCTGAGTGTTACAGACTGAAGAGACAGACTGCTTCTTCTGTAAAAACGCTTCGTGCTTCTTTAACAGACTGTTAAACGTCAGATTCATGAAGGTAAAATCATTTAATTTGATCCGGAAGTGAAGAGTTAAATAATGTCAGTTTGCTGTCTGATGAACGGTTAATTAAAATAACTGTGACGTCACAGAAATGAAGGGTTAAACGTCATTACGTCATTATCGTTTATTTATCGTCAGTGAAAAGACTGTTCTTCTCATTAAAGACTCAGACAGTGCGTTATTATTATTATTATTATTATTATTATATTTATATTTATATACTCCATCTGTCAGATAAAAAGTTCTGAATGTCCCAGATTTCTAAAATCGATTTGAATGTTTTCATGAGGTTCTCTACAGAACTCTGGTTCCCCGTCTGACAGTTTATTGCATATAAACATATAATAATATATAATAATATATAATAAACATGTTGTGGATAAAGTTGGTGCTGAATATCTTTGGACACAGCAGATATTTCTGCATGCTGCATGTGTTATTACAGTACATGTTGGGGGTCTTTATACAAACAAAAAGCTGATTCATTCCATCACTGTCGTTACTGCAGAAATACAATTTACTGAGATTAGAGAATTTAAGATAATTTTAATTTGTTCCTGGTTTATAAGATTTGAAATGTTTTGGCCCCTCGTCCTCTATGTGACTCTGTGTTTACTCGCTCAGTAAGTTCTATTAGATCCTCCAGAATATCCTATAAATATCCTCTTAACTCAGTGGAACGTCCTAACTGATGATATAAAGAGCTGCAGCTCCATCAGTACATTACAACATCTGCTAAAAGCTACTCAGCTCTGTAACCACCGACTCTACATTTCACCTCATGGTCTCATAAACACCAATAATCTTTGTTTTTAATTTGACAAACATACATCAGTCATTTATAGCTGACACTGTGTGTGTGTGTGTGTGTGTGTGTGTGTGTGTGTGTGTGTGTGTGTGTGTGTGTGTGTGTGTGTACTGTTATGCTGTTATATGTTTTAATTATGACCTTTTATTGTGACTGCAGATGAAATGAGCTACAAACTAACTCTGCTACATCAAATAGTAACATTTATATTTAACACTGTTCACGGTCCCAATAAATACATCAGTAATAAATAAAATGTTCAGCAGGAGGCGATGAGACCCAGGAGAACCCAGGAGGACAGAGGAGGAGACTGCCCAGGCTGAAGATCCCTGGAAAGATCTGGAAGAACAGCAGACAGAAGAACCACGCTGCAGGTCAGAACCAACACAACCTCAGATAGAACAACAGACAGAACCAACAGGGTATCAGATAGAACCAGCAGAACCACAGACAAAACCAACAGGGTATCAGATAGAACCAACAGAACCTCAGATAGAACCACAGACAAAACCAACAGGGTATCAGATAGAACCAACAGAACCTCAGAACGAACCACAGACAGAACCAACAGGGTATCAGATAGAACCAGCAGAACCACAGGTAGAACCACAGACAGAACCAACAGGGTATCAGATAGAACCAGCAGAACCTCAGATAGAACCACAGACAGAACCAACAGGGTATCAGATAGAACCAGCAGAACCTCAGGTAGAACCACAGACAGAACCAACAGGGTATCAGATAGAACCAACAGACAGAACCAGCAGAACCTCAGCTAGTACCACAGACAGAACCAACAGGATATCAGATAGAACCAGCAGAACCTCAGATAGAACCATAGACAGTACCAACAGGGTATCAGAACCTCAGTAGAAACGATAGAACTGACAGGACAGAACTGACAGAGCCTAAGCTAGAACAGACAGAACATAATCAAGTCAGAAAACAACAGAACCTCTGGTAGAACTCTGCTGTTGATCTGAATCAGCAGAACACCATTTAGAACTTAGAAAGTTATATGCAAATTTTTCAGTGAACTTCCAGAATTTACAGTTTCTGCTTCGACTCAGAATCTGCTGTGGTGTCTGATTAGAACTCTCATTAGAACTCTCGTTAGAACTCATTAGAACTCTCATTAGAACTCATTAGAACTCTCATTAGAACACTCATCAGAACACTACCAGAACACTCATTAGAACTAATTTGAAGTCTCATTAGAACTCATTAGGACTCTCATTAGAACTCATTAGAACTCTCATTAGAAATCTCAGAACTCTCATTAGAACTCTCATTAGAACTGCCATTAGAACACTCATCAGAACTCATTCAAACTCTTATTAGAACCCATTAGAACACTTATTAGAACTCTCATTAGAACTCATTAGAACTCTCATTAGAACACTTATTAGAACTCTCATTAGAACTCATTAGAACTCTCATTAGAACACTTATTAGAACTCTCATTAGAACTCATTGGAACTCTCATTAGAACACTTATTAGAACTCTCATTAGAACTCATTAGAACTGCCATTAGAACACTCACCAGAACTCATTCAAACTCTTATTAGAACCCATTAGAACACTTATTAGAACTCTCATTAGAACTCATTAGAACTCTCATTAGAACACTTATTAGAACTCTCATTAGAACTCATTGGAACTCTCATTAGAACACTTATTAGAACTCTCATTAGAACTCATTAGAACTCTCATTAGAACACTTATTAGAACTCTCATTAGAACTCATTGGAACTCTCATTAGAACACTTATTAGAACTCTCATTAGAACTCATTGGAACTCTCATTAGAACACTTATTAGAACTCTCATTAGAACTCATTAGAACTGAACCATGCTGTGATTGTTTCTTTAGTCAGAACAAAGAGATCAGTAACCTGCTCCACTTCACTCTGTCCTGCTTCATGCAGAGGAGGAGCAGGAGGAGGAGCAGGAGGTGCAGCAGGAGGAGCAGCAGGAGCAGCAGCAGCTGGAGGAGACCAGCAGGAGGCTCATCATCAGGGAGGAGCAGCTGTTCAGTCAGGACTCTGCTGATGAGGAGGAAGAGGACCAGCTGCAGAGAGAGCTGGAGGCTCTGCGGCTGCAGATACTGATGGCCATCCACAACACCTTCACCTCCTCCTCCTCCACCTGCTCCTCCTCCTCCTCCTCAGGGGAGACGGGGGCCCTGCGGAGCGCCGTGGCCTCCATCCAGCAGCAGGAGGAGCAGGACCGGCGGTGGGCGGGTCGTGCTGCGGGCCGAGTCCCGGTGTGGCGTCCTCAGAAGTGTCTCAGCAGTCACAACACGCTGCTGTG
>CM076462.1:29703914-29723914 GCA_038419695.1 Scomberomorus guttatus
GAAAATTGTAGTTTTTGTTAGTATTTTGATGCAGTAAAGTGCAAACATGTCGAGCTGTTTTTCTTTCCTTCAGGACAAAGTGAAGTCGTGGCTCAGCACAGCGCTGAAGAAAGAAGAGGAGAGCTGGCTGAGCGGCAAGACACCTGAGCTCATCGACCACTACTACTTCAGTCCACTGGCTATAGACGTCATACAGGTGAGACAGGATCATTACAGGTGAGACAGCATCATTACAGGTGTGATACAGGTGAGACAGGATCATTACAGGTGAGACAGGATCATTATAGGTGTGATACAGGATCATTACAGGTGAGACAGGATCATTACAGGTGAGACAGGATCATTATAGGTGTGATACAGGTGAGACAGGATCATTACAGGTGTGATACAGGTGAGACAGGATCATTACAGGTGAGACAGGATCATTATAGGTGTGATACAGGTGAGACAGGATCATTACAGGTGAGACAGGATCATTATAGGTGTGATACAGGTGGGACAGGATCATTACAGATGAGACAGGATCATTACAGGTGTGATACAGGTGTCAGACCAGTGGAATAACAGTACAGGAGCTCTGTATGAAACACCTGTAGTTTAAACAGGTGTGCAGCAGGTTTACCTGTATATTCCACTTCGGGGTGATGGATATATCCTGGTGTTTGTGTTTCCAGGTGGTAGACAGCTCCCTGAAAGAGTTCAGGTATGTGATCAGAGAGCAGAGCAAAGCTGAGAGGATCACAGCTCATCTGGAGAGCTTCCTCAGCAGGTAGACCCGCCCCGAACACGCAGCACATGTTTGTATGTAAACACTGTCAGTCTCCACCTGTGACAGGTGTCCTGTGTTTCAGTTATAAGAAGTCTGTGGAGGAGTTTGTGAAGGGTAACCATGGTAACGTCCGCTCGGTGATGAAAGCTCATCTGGTCTGCGAGGAGCAGTTTAGGTGAGATTACCTGCTGCACTTCTCATGGAGCCACCTGCAGAGTATTTAACAATAAAATCTACCTGTACCTGTATGTGCACCTGCCCTTAGGGATTACATCACAGGAACAGGAAGTGTGTCGGAGCAGCAGAGACGCCGCTGTCTGGACACTCTGTCTGCCCTGAAGGATTGTGGGTACAGGTGTCTCACCTGTCCCAGCCAGCTGAAGGTACAACTCTGCTCACACTGATTCAACACGAACATGGTTACACAGAAAATATCAGTTTCACTCAGACATGAATCCAAACATTATTACTGACAGCAAGTTTTACCTCAAACTGAAGCTCCATCAGTCAGGACATCCTCACAGAAATAACATGTAACCATGGTGACAGGGTCCTTCAACATGTAACCATGGCGACAGGGTCCTTCAGAGATCAAAAATATAATAATAATAATAAAACTAGAGATAAAATAAGGTAAATAATGTCTATGAATCATTCTTAATCAAAAGCTGAAGAGGTTTTAAGTTTTCGTTTAAAGGTATCAACACTTCCAGCTGCTGCTCCAGCAGCTCGGAGCAGAAAAGCTAACAGTTGCCTCACCAAAGTTTTCTGTCCGGCACTTTGGAACAATAACTGACTCCAGAGGAGCTGAGGGACCGAAGTGGTTCATATCTTTCAGCATGTGAGCCATACAGGCTGCTGCAAGACCCCCAACACCTTCAAAAATAAGTAAAAGAATTTTAAGATGTAACATGAGGTGAAGAAGAGTCAAACATCGTCCTCCGTCTCAGAGTCATAACTCAGTCAGATCTGAACACAGACATGAAACACGCTGATATCAGAGACTCACACTTCCTGCAGCAGATTTCAGGGAGCGATGACGTGGTCGAACACATTAAATACAAATCTGATTCGTTCAATAACAGTTTGCTGAAGAGTCGGGAAATACAACCAAAACATAAAATCTGGATTTCATTTCAAGTTTTTGGACTTTTCCTTAAAAGCTTCAAAAACAACTGAAACATCTTCATTTGTAGCTTGAAAACAGTTAAATATTAACTGTAATTATACTGATTTTTCCAGTTTTCAAAGGAGGATCAAATATTTGTGGCGTGTGAATCTTGAACATTGTGTTAAGTCGTTCTTCATGTTTTAATCCTCTTTTCAGAGGCTGCGACTTTTCTGCTCACACTGAACATAAACACCAAACACAGCTGTCTGCAGCTGTCTGCTCAGATTTATGGGGGTTTATTGGAGGTTTATTGGAGGTTTTTTGAAGGTGTTGGGGGTCTTGCAGCAGCCTGTATGGCTCACATGCTGACAGATATGAACCACTTCGGCCCCTCAGCTCCTCTGGAGTCAGTTATTGTTCCAAAGTACCGGACAGAAACCTTTGGTGAGGCAACTGTTAGCTTTTCTGCTCCGAGCTGCTGGAGCAGCAGCTGGAAGTGTTGATACCTTTAAACGAAAACTTAAAACCTCTTCAGCTTTTGATTAAGAATGATTCATAGACATTATTTACCTTATTTTATCTGCTGCTGACAGCTGCTGGCAGCTGCCGACAGCTGCTGGCAGCTGCCGACAGCTGCCGGCAGCTGCAGCTACAGCACCCACTGTGTGTGTGTGTGTGTGTTCAGGTGTGTTGCAGTCAGCTGTGGACGTCTGGTTGGTTAGACGGGTCACTTCCTGTCGTTGACTCTCTGCTGGACTCTCTGAACCAACACCTGAGTGACCTCACTGACCTGAAACCAGCCTGCAGACAGGTGAGACACCTGTCTGTCTCTCTGTCTGTTAACCTGTTTTTTTGTCTGTTAACCTGTCTGTCTGTATGTTTACCTGTCTGTCTGTTAACCTGTCTCTATGTCTGTTTACCTGTCTGTTTACCTGTCTCTCTGTATGTTTACCTGTCTCTCTGTCTGTTTACCTGTCTGTTTACCTTTTTCTCTGTCTGTCTGTTTACCTGTCTCTCTGTCTTTTAACCTGTCTCTATGTCTGTTTACCTGTCTGTTTACCTGTCTCTCTGTATGTTTACCTGTCTCTCTGTCTGTTTACCTGTCTGTTTACCTTTTTCTCTGTCTGTCTGTTTACCTGTCTCTCTGTCTTTTAACCTGTCTCTCTGTATGTTTACCTGTCTCTCTGTCTGTTTACCTGTCTGTTTACCTTTCTCTTTGTCTGTCTGTTTACCTGTCTCTCTGTCTTTTAACCTGTCTCTCTGTATGTTTACCTGTCTCTGTGTCTGTATACCACCTGTCTCTCTGTCTGTTTACCTGTCTCTCTGTCTGTATACCACCTGTCTGTCTGCAGGCCGTGCTGTCTGTCCTCCATCAGGACGTGGCTCTTCAGTATGTGAAGAGGATGATGAAGACCAGGAGGAAGAGCAGACAGCAGCAGCTAGGCGGAGCTCAGCGGATGATCGAAGACGCCCGAAAGATCAACGACTTCTTCGCTGAGGGGGTGAGACACGTGCACACTCACACATGCTCTGAGTATGAGGGTAGTTTCAGCTCTGATGAGGTTTGTTTGTTCATCATGTGTTCCAAACACGCCACTGTAAACATGTCAGTATGTGTGTGGTGATACTGTAGTATCAGTAGTGTTACTGTAGTACTGCAGTATCAGTAGTACTACTGTAGTACTGCAGTATCAGTAGTACTACAGTGTTGTGTCTGAATCCTCAGGGCTGCACTGACTCCTCCTGGCTCGGTTCGTTGCTCTGCAGCATCGCTGAGATTCTGCGTCTGCAGGATCCTGGAAGTGTTCAGCTGGAGATGGTTTTTCTGACCAGGACGTTCCCCGACCTCAGGTAAGACAGACAGGCAGAGAGAGAGAGACAGGCAGAGAGAGAGACATGCAGAGAGAGAGAGAGAGACAGGCAGAGAGAGAGAGAGACAGAGAGAGAGAGAGAGAGAGACGGGCAGAGAGAGAGGCAGGCAGAGAGAGAGAGACAGACAGAGAGAGAGACAGAGAGAGAGACAGAGAGAGAGAGAGAGAGACAGGCAGAGAGAGAGACAGAGAGAGAGACAGAGACAGGCAGAGAGAGAGACAGAGAGAGAGACAGAGAGAGAGAGAGAGACAGGCAGAGAGAGAGAGACAGGCAGAGAGAGAGAGAGAGAGAGACGGGCAGAGAGAGAGGCAGGCAGAGAGACAGAGAGAGAGAGAGAGAGAGAGACAGGCAGAGAGAGAGACAGAGAGAGAGACAGAGAGAGAGAGAGAGAGACAGGCAGAGAGAGAGAGACAGGCAGAGAGAGAGAGAGAGAGAGAGAGACAGAGAGAGAGAGACAGGCAGAGAGAGAGACAGACAGGCAGAGAGAGAGAGAGAGACAGAGAGAGAGAGACAGGCAGAGAGAGAGACAGACAGGCAGAGAGAGAGAGAGACAGAGAGAGAGGGAGACAGGCAGAGAGAGAGAGAGACAGGCAGAGAGAGAGACAGACAGGCAGAGAGAGAGAGAGACAGAGAGTGAGAGAGAGACAGGCAGAGAGAGAGACAGGCAGAGAGAGAGAGAGAGAGACAGAGAGAGAGACAGGCAGAGAGAGAGAGAGAGAGACAGAGAGAGAGAGAGAGACAGAGAGACAGAGAGAGAGAGACAGACAGGCAGAGAGAGAGACAGGCAGAGAGAGAGAGACAGAGAGACAGAGAGAGAGAGAGACAGGCAGAGAGAGAGACAGAGAGACAGAGAGAGAGAGAGACAGGCAGAGAGAGAGACAGGCAGAGAGAGAGGCAGAGAGAGAGACAGAGAGACAGAGAGAGAGAGAGAGAGAGACAGGCAGAGAGAGAGACAGGCAGAGAGAGAGACAGGCAGAGAGAGACAGGCAGAGAGAGAGACAGGCAGAGAGAGACAGGCAGAGAGAGAGAGAGACAGGTTGTACATCTCCTGTCTTTTATTTGACCCCTCCTCTCTTGAACAGGAAGTTATTCTGGTCGGCCATTTTGAAAGGCGTCCCGTCTGTTATTTCTGCTCTGAGGAGCGAGGAAACATGAGAGCAGCCTTCACAGGAGTCTTTTACCGGCCGACACGCCCCCTTATTGGATATCAGTTATTGATTGGATGCTGTAGCTGATCAGGCTGATCTGATACATCACAACATCCCTGAGTGGAGTCAGATTACAGATTAAACTCAAATCTGTGACTAAGTTTTATATTTTATTTGTTTTCCGATTCATCATCTAGTTAAAAAATCTGTTAATTAGTCTGATCAACAAAAGAAACAAACTTTCTTCATTTATTAGAAAGATTTTTCATTTCATGATCTGTTGTTTCCCCCGTTAACTTTTATTATAGATCAAATTAAAATCAGAGAGAGTCTGTCTGTCAAACACTTTCAACACATTTATATTTTACATCATTTATCATCATTTCCATTCAGTCACGTGAGGCATTTAGCCATTTAACATTTAGCCAAATAAATAGTTTCCAGTGTTGAAAAGACACTCATTATATTCTGAGTTAAACAGGTAACTGCAGAGGAAACAGCTGCTGCAGTGATAACTGGCAGCTTTATTAGTATCAGCACATGTGTGCAGACACAAAGTCCATCAGAAGTCCATCAGAAGCTGTTAAAGTGACTGACAGCTGATCACAGACTGTCAGGTATCCTCGTTATGATCACACCTGCCATCTCTCATGTTTCACCTGTTCTGTTGTTTTTATTCTTTCTTCACCACATGATATTTAACCTGGCAACCAAAACGCTGCTAATATAAATAAAGAGGATGTGTTGGTGACCACGTGCTGGCTTTCACCTTCAGACAGGACGTCTGTACCTGTGCACACCTGTGCCTCCTCGTACCACTCTGTGTTGTTCAGGTTTCAGGTCTGTGTGCTCTCATATGCAAACACTGAACCTGTGACCTAAATCAGCTGTGTGAGAACCCCCTGGTTGCCGTGGGAGACAGCAGGCGTGGCCGGGCGGAGCTCAGGTGTCACAGGTGTGAAGTGATCGGAAAAATACTGAGAGGAGTCAGGTTAACAAAAACCCTGCAGTCCCTGCAGAGCTACCTGTCTGACTTCAGTTCACTAACGTTTAAATACATGAACTCACCTGTCCACCAGGTGTGAATGAGACGACACTTAGCTTTATTGTATTAAAGCCATTCAGAACATTTTCTGCCACAAAGAGAAAAATAAAAATCGGTCATCTCTCCTCAGTGACGCTCACGTGTCGGCACTGCTCTCTCTGAAAACCGGCCTATCAGCTGCTGACGTTCGCTCCATCAGGCGCAGCGTGGAGGAGAACCGCCCCCTTGATGCCTCCTCCAATCACAGCCCACCATTCTTCTCCATGGTCAAAGTCAAATGGATCAATAACAAGATCAACCAGATGGGGATGAAGACCTGAAGCATGTTAGCATGTTAGCCAGTTAACACATTAGCACATTAGCATGTAATCTGCATCAGGCAGTAAACAGTAAACAGTGTTTCTGTGTTTGTCAGCATGTTCTGAAGTTCATGTTTACAGGTTTTAATTTAAAGACGTTGCCATTAGTAACAGGCGGCCATGTTGAAGGTGAGACAAATTAAACATTCAGTAAAAAGCTTTAAATGTGAAATATAAAGACATGGAGTTCCTCAGGGTTCAACTCTGGGTCCCTTTTTGTTCCTTTTCTTTATCAAACTATCAGAAAACTGTTTTAATGGTCATGTGTAACGTGTTGTAATGCAACTGGCTATCAATCAATCAATCAATCAATCAATCAATCAATGACTTTATTTATCCCCAGATTGTTTGTGCTGCAGTGAAACAGAAATGCAGGATGAAGACACACAAACACATATAATGAGTGAAAAACACAAAGTTTTTACATTAAAAAAATTAAATTCTGAATAAAAATATGAAATGTTTTTATATTTATATCTGAACAGCTGATGGGAACCAGATGTGAAAGAAACATTTTTCTGTTTGACCTTCAGATAAAAGAAAATATAAGAACAGATGTCATCATGCAACTTTGACTTTATTCACCAACATGATTGAAATCAGAACGTATTTGAGGAAAGAATAAATCTATCAGATCGATCGATCAGGATTTAGTTTTCAGCTCAGTTTGAAGTTCAGACGTCATGCTGATGTTTGTGAATCTGACAGAAACAGAAGTGACATCTTGTGTATTTAAATTAACATTTCACTGTGATCTGAATCAATATTTTATCTGTATGATGTGTGATCTGATGTATCAATAATGTTCAATATTGTAAACGATATTCACAACAACAGAGACGGGAAATAAAAGAGAAAACTGAATTTGTATTTTTTTTTTTTTAAACACAAACAGAAAAAATAAAATCAGCCTGATGATGCTCTGTGGTTTGAGTGATGACATCATGACGACATCACAGTGACGTCTGTAGAGGCTTCTTTAAAGAGGCTGTCAGCTGTGAGTCATGTGACCTCTGGCTGTCTGATCAGCTGACATGTTTACATGAAAACATGTGATCCTCTTCTTCATCATCATGTTCCAGTTTAAACTAAATATTAGAGTCACAACAGTTTGTAGAAACTTTATTCGTCCTGAGGGACAAATGTTGATTCATAATCAGTAAAGTTTATACAAAAAGCTACAAGAGAAAAAGATCGATTGAAATTAAAAAACAAGATAAATAGATTAAAGAAATACAGCAGATAAATAGATCAACCTGAGGTCAAATGTGCAGATTTACAGAAACTGTGTAAAAAGGGGCTGAAACAGATAAACAGAATCAGTTAAAACGATGCAAAATCTAAATAAATATAAACACATTCATATTTGTGTCCTTATTTTCCTCCTAAAAAACAGATTTTGATATAATTTGGTGCATAATTCATTTTATCTGTAATTTATGGATCTTTGTTGGTGACTTTACATTTATAATTATTCACTTAATCATGTTCTGTCTTACGAGCCCAGACAGAACAAAATGAAGCTCAATCAGCTGATAAATGATCAGTAATAAACTTGTTGCTGGTTTTCATACAGTGAAATAAACTAAAACTGCTCTCCAACTTTTTAAATGACTCCTTAAATGTTGACTCCTGAAAAGTCATTTTTCTCCTCGTAAACTGATATTAAAACAATCTCTGAGAAATTTCAGTTAAACACTTGAACCTGTAACGGCTGAATTTCTCCCCGCAGATCAATAATGCTGTTATCTGATCTGATCTTAAACATGATCAGAAGTTTGTCTCAGAGCTGCTGCTTCAAACATGATCTCATCTCTTCAGTCTGCAGATTCCTGAACAAATAAAATCAGCTCCAGATGGAAGTTTTCTTCAGCCAGACGCCTCATATTCATCACATCTGTTCATCAGTTTATTCCCAGTTACATAAACACATAAAATTAGGATCAATCATTAGAGTACATCTCCTCAGACTGTGAGTATTGATCATATCAGTGTGTAAACCTCCACAGTGCTGATATTAACACATAACTACCTTCTCAGAGGCTCCTGGAAGCAGGTCACTTTGTGAGACAGCTGGATTCGCGAGATCACGAAATCACGCGAGAATGCATCTTTCAGGCTTGAGGTTATGCGCTTGTTTATCCAGCTGCCTCACAAGGTAAGATGGTGGCAGACAGATGGTTCATCCAATCACCTGCCAGGTGTTTTTTAAAGTGCCCACCCTTTTCCAAACAGTTTCTGAGGAAGACTTCTCAGATGCTTCTGTGTAACAAACCGTCTGGTGCGTGAGGTTAGGAAGCAGAGACACAACTGCTCCCTGCTGGTCATGTGACTCACCTGCACTAAGGATGTCTGTCCAGGTGCGTCAGTTACACTCTGCTGCCCCCTGCTGGTCACATGATCCACATCACTATTTTTTATTGTTTACATGTTTTAGGATATTATTTGATTACGTTGTAAGGATGTTATAATAAGTGTTAAAGGACGAGTTCACCGTGTTTCCAGTGTGTTAAACAGCAGTCAGGTGTCCATATGAACAGTTAAAAGTAGATGTGAAGCTTATATGAGGCTTCAGCAGTCTGAGTTAGTCATATCAAGTGGATATCTGCCACATTTACAGTCTTTTTAGCATCAAATTCCCTCTTTGTGTTTCCTCGGACAGTGTTTCCCTGTTGAGCTGCGGTGGAAGTATAGTAACAAAAAGAGGGACTTTGGCACTAAAAAGACTGTAACGTTGAAAGATATCTACTTGATTTGACTCATTTGGACGCTGAAGCTTCATATTAGCTTCAGATAAACTTTGAAATCCATGTTTGCACAGAAGGAGGACTGTGGATTTTGTCCCCCATCACTTCCATTGTAAGTGCATTATGAAGGGATCTTCTAATGGTCAGTATGAACAGGAGGAATGATTACAGCAAGAAAAACAGGTTTCACTCTTCATTTGGGCTCCTGACTGCTGGTTTAAGACACAGTTAAAATGTGAACTCATCCTTTAAATGTAATCTCATGTCTGCTTCAGGACCTGAAGTTGCTTTTTAAACCTGATGAATCGTTCCTGATTCTTTTCAACAACATTTCTAACAAATGTGAGAAGTAAACTTGTTGAGTCATCCGTTTTAAAATATTATTACATATTATATTTTATACTATACTTTTTGATAAACTCTGGAAAAACCTTTAGTTTAACAGAATATTTGGGCTGATTCATGAACTGTTTTACTGTGTTGGATAAAAGTTTTACTGACATCTCCAGAGCTTGTTGGATCTGATTGTTTTATCGAGAAGATGTAATTTCTTTATTGTTGTAGGTGAAATCACTCCTTCAGCCAAAAGGAAGAATGTTTTGTAAATAATTATTGAATTTAAAGATCAGTTTAAGGTGGCAGATAAAATCAATATATGATCACAAGTTTCCACTGATATCAATATCTACTGAGCCCCTAAAGTCCTGAAATGTGACATTTTTATCTTGCGCGCACAAAATAATTTACTATAAAATCATACACGGTACTGTGCAAAAATTTTAGGCAGTAAAAGTTAAGTGAGGATGTTTTGAATAGTATTTATTGATCAGTTAACTTGATCCAAAGTTGAGTAAACAGCAGAAACATAAAGTAAATCAGTATCTGCAGTGAGCAGCTTTGCCTTTAAAACAGCAGCAGGTCTCCTCGGTACACCTGCACACAGGTTTTCAGGTACTTGGCAGGTCGGTTGTTCCTGCATCTTGGAGAAGTTGCCACAGTTCTTCTGTGGATTTCGGCGTCTCAGCTGCTTCTGTCTCTTCATGTAATCCCAGACTGACTCCATGATGTTGAGATCAGGGCTCTGTGGGGGCCAAAACATCTGCTGCAGGACTCCTTGTTCCTCTTGTTGATGAAGATAGTTCTTTATGACTCTGGCTGGATGTTTGGGCTCGTTGTCATGCTGCAGACGCCTCCTGATGGTGCTGCATTATGGAGAAGAATCTAAACTTCTAAAGGGGATTTTGGACAGTACTGTGTGTCTCTAACATTCAGCCTCTATATAACAGAGAGAACTCAGCTAATCAAGTTTTGAATGTCAAACAATGAAATTCTTGCTGCTCTTGAACATAAAAGAAGAAAGAAAATCCATTTATTAACAATTTATTAACATTTATAACTGCAGACTTTCATTATTTTAATTAATGACTTATTAAATATAACTACAGACATGTGAAACACTAACCCTTTATTAATGGTGCATAATCAATTATAACTGCAGACCTGATAACTGATCAGAAAGTGTGAAACATTTATCCCTTTATTAATAATTATAATTGTTTATATTAGACTGTACTATTACAGATGTTATATTTTATCCAATGAAAACATTCAATGTGCTATTTTGCCTTTTTGTGTCAAAGCTTCACCTAAAATAAGTTTCTGGGTGTTTTAAATCATAAATAATTGCTGAACAGTCACAGTCCTGAAGTTGATTATGAATCATTAATAATGGGTTAAATGAATAAAGTCATATTAATTTATAGTAAATTATCTTGTGCAAACAGGATAAAAAAGTAGATATCTAATAAAAACAGACTCATTACTTCTGTTTTTATTATATCATTTTTTATAATTTATATCATGTGTATTGTTTTTATCATTTTTTATTTATTTGTATTTTTTAGTCGTTTATATGTTTTTTTAATTGTTTTTTTATCGTTTTTTATTGTTTTCTGTATTTCTGTCCCTTCCTTAGATATAAGAACGTGTAAGTCTCGTTACACGTCCATGAGTCACCCTAGCAACAACAGACGCCGGCGCTCGGCCCGTTTAGCCAATCACGTCCCACGCTGTCCGAACGTCACTTCCCGTCAGCGCGCAGGGTTTGGTTGCTCCACCATCTTGGATGTGGCTAGCGGAGCTGCTAGCAGAGAGTCTCCGGAGAGACAGAGCTGAACCGAACCTGGACCATCTCACCAGCCGAGCCAAGCCGAGCCAGGCCGGACACCAGCACACAGACCCGGACCCGCTCTGCCCTGGACTCACACACAGCCGGTCCCGCCGGCAGCTAGCGTGATATCCGGCTAACTTAGCCCGCAAAGAGGAACTGTTGCTCAGCTGCACTCCGGGTCCATGTCCGGTACAAACTGCCGGAAAACAAGCCGAGCCGCGCCGATCCGGGCCGGGTAACTCTCCGGTCCTGCTGCCCGGGCTGGATGGACCCAAGGATGCCGGGTGATAACCTTCTGAGATAAGCCCGACCTGAAGTCACCGCAGCCCGCAGAAGTTTAGGCAGGTGTTCCGGGGCGGACCGGTGGCTTCATGCCCGGACCTGCCTCACTCTGACCCGGGTAACATGTCCGCCAGGACCCCGCTGCCCACCGTCAGCGAGCGGGACGCAGAAAGTGTGAGTTTACCTCAACATGTAACTTCATAATACTTTAATTAAGTAATACAAGACGAAACTAGCACGTTATTTTATCTGTTAAATGATCATTTATCACATTTAAATCAAGAATAAGATTAACTCATCATCATACTCTCAAGGTTTAACACATCAAGTGCTGATATCAGGAGTTTTGAAGGCATTTATGTGTGAATTTAAGGTTTTCATTGAGTTATTAAGAATAAGTAAAAGATTTCCAGGTGTTGTTACAGTTTGCAGCAGTCTGAGGAGGCGTGAGGGCTCTCTGTGGGACATGAGTGATCCATTTCTCCTGGAAGAGGTTTCAGTGGATCTTTACAGGGTCCCTGAGAGGGTTTGTAGGGTCCTTTAGAGGGTTTGTAGGGTCCTTTAGAGGGTTTGTAGGGTCCTTGAGAAGGTTTGTAGGGTCTTTTAGAGGGTTTGTACAGTCCTCGAGAAGGTTTGTAGGGTCCTTTAGAGGGTTTGTAGGGTCCTTGAGAAGGTTTGTCTTGGTCCTTTAGAGGGTTTGTAGGGTCCTTGAGAAGGTTTGTCTTGGTCCTTTAGAGGGTTTGTAGGGTCCTTGAGAAGGTTTGTCTTGGTCCTTTAGAGGGTTTGTAGGGTCCTTGAGAAGGTTTGTCTTGGTCCTTAGAGGATCCCAGCAAAGCTCCAGACTTAATTTTTTCACCACCGTCCTGAAAAACAATTATGACCGTCCCAAAGTGAATGTAAACTGTCCCAAAATCAAAAATGTTTGCTACGTTATTATCATTTATATTTGTATAATAAAAACACCATTAAAATGTTCAGGAAATAAATAATTATATTTATTTTGCTCCATTCAAAGAAATAGGTTTAAAACAAAACTGAAAAATTATCTAACTGTTAAAAAAAAAAAAAAATTAAGAAAAAATAAGTAGAACACAGAATTTGGGGAAGAATGGTGTTTATTGTGTGTGTGCTGTATTGATGTACAGGGGCGACTTTACCATCAGGCAAGGTAGCAACTGCCTGGGGCCCCCAATTAAAAGGGCCCCAAACAGCCATAAGTTTATTATGATGTTTAGATATGAAAAAATATTAAATTATTTTCCTGTTCTCACTCATTGTACCCAAAATAACTTACAAAAGGCCCCAAAGCACTTAAAAACTTTGCAACTGTGTAGTTCTACTTCAGAGGAAAACACCGTTCCACTACATTTACTGACAGATGAATGTTAGTGGTTAAGCTGCAGATTCAGATTTTACTCACAAAATATAACATTTAAAATATGATGCATTATTATTATTATTAAATTATCCAGAAATGTATAATAATTAAAAGCTCCACCTTGAACAGACGTTAAATAAATGTAAATACATTTTGCTGATAATTCCTCTCTTTCACTCTTCACTTTTAAGTAAAACTTTGAATGCAGGACTTTTACAGTATTTTACTGTACGATATTCATAGTTTTACGAAAGAAAAAAGATTTGAGAAAGGCTGAAGATAAAGTTTGCCTGGGCCCCAAATCACTAAATCCTCTCCTGTTGATGTACGAATGTTTTATTTAACGATTTACTTTAAAGATTAGAGATGCTGCTCTCATGGTGACCTGTGCCTTTAAAATACAGTTTCATATTTATGTAGCTACTATGTCTGCTGTCTGCTGCGGTCCTGTTTCTGCTCCTGATAGCCCATTACATCTGAACAGACTGTAACATGCTGAGTGCACCAATTTCTCCAGCAATCTCTTGTATAACTGTAGAAATAATTATTAGTGTCTGTATATTTCTTAGTATTCCCCGTTGTTAGTTTGCTTAGTTGTGAGACAGTGAAAAATGAAGCTCTGCAGCTCTGCTCTCTGCGATGTTCACATTTCAGAGAGGTAATTAATATTTTCCTCATTAATGATGTATTATTTCACCATCCGCAACCCATTCGCTATTAATCAGAATGTTGATTTTTATGACCCGATGCGCCCCTTCTGCAGATATAACTGCAATCCGCGCCCACTAGTAACTATAGTAACAGCATGAGAAGACGCGCTCCGTTGTAGTCAGCGCTCCGTTGTAGTCAGCGCTCCGTTCAGTTTGTCATTTGCTAAGCGATAATTTTAAATAAATAATTATATGGGGAAGATCTCTGCTCGTCCCAAACACATTTTCTACTGTCCCCTGTGATTACTCTCAAGTCCTGGATCCCAGATGTCCTGGTAGATATTACAGTGCTCCCGTAGTGGGGACCTGGTGCCCTGGGGGCCACTGAGGGCCCCTGAAGAAGCCCGAAAGGTTTGACATGTTCTTTGGGAGGTTTTGGATGTTCTTGAGAAGTTTTGAAAGCCTGGAAGAGATTCCAGTGACTCTTTGAGAAGGTTTGAACGGTCATTGAAAGTGTGTCAGGTGTTCCTGACTGAGGACATAAGATTTGGGTTTTTTAATACTCCGTCCATTCATCCATTTCCCGCCGCCTATCCAGGACTGGGTCACAGCGGCATCAGACTGAGTAAGGAAACCCAGATATCCTTCTCCACGGCAACGCCCTCCACTCCTGCTGGGGGATCCCAAGGCTTTCCCAGGCAAGGAGAGAGATGTAGTCCCTCCAGTGTGTTCTGGGTCTGCCCCGGGGTCTCCTACCAGTTGCACGTGCTGGAACACCTCCAGAGGGAGGCGTCCAGGAGGATCCTAACCAGGTGCCCCGAAGGAGCAGCGGCTCTTCTCCGAGCTCCCCCCGGATGTCCGAGCTCCTCACCCTGTCTCTAAGGCTGAGCCCAGACACTCTCCGATCTCTCTCCTTGGTTGAGAGTGAGTTGTTGCCCCAAGTGAAGGAGTTCAGGTATCTTGGGGTTTTGTTCACAGTGAGGGTAAGATGGAGCGTGAGGTTGACAGGTGGATCAGTGTAGCATCAGCAGTAATGCGGGCGTTGTACTGGACTGTTGTGGTGAAGAAAGAGCTGAGCCAGAAGGCAAAGCTCTCAATTTACCATGTCGGTCTAAGTCCCAACCCTCACCTGTGGTGACGAGCTTTGGGTAGTGATGTTTGATGAAGAGCTGCAGATGACCAGCACACCTCCAGCAGGTAAATTACTAATTTTACTTTACCTGCTGTGTAATGGAGTCATGGCTCGGTGTAGAAACAGTATAATGTTAGTGGAGCGGAGCAGATCATATAAAGAAATCCGTCACCAGCCGACGTCGACTCGGCCTGAAAGTAGAAAAAACTTGAAAACTGAGCGTTCAGAGCAGAGCTGCTGCTTTCTGCTCACAGGGATTACTGCTACATACGTTTACCTCATTATTTGATATCGGCCACTTTTACCATGAACATCCGACACTGTGGTGTTTTATTTATATATATATATATATATATATATATATATGACTGAAAATAAGGAAAAGCATAATTGGTCCCATTTTAAGAGAATATTTTCTGGTTTCTTTAGTCTCTATGACAGTAAACTGAATATCTTTGGGTTGTGGACAAAACAAGACATTTTGAGGACGTCAGCTTGGGCTTTGAGAAACACTTATCGATATTTTTCACCATTTTCTGACATTTTATGGACCAAACAACTAATCAATCAATTAATCGATGATGAAAATAATGGCTAGTTGCAGCTCTAATGCAGACGTTCTTAAAGAAGTTCCAGGTGTTCTTGATCTGTTTTGAGGGTTGAAGGTCAAAGCTCCTTGATAAGCTCTGTTGGGTCATTGAGAGGATCCAGGTCTCCTATAGAGGTTCCCAGCCATCCTGAGGACCACTGGTGACTATATATTTTAAAATGCCTCATCATGAGGACGTTCTGGGTGTTCTTGAGGATGTTCCACGTTCTCCTGAAGCATTTTAGGCATTCTCAGGGAGGTTAGGTGTCATGGAAGAGGTTCCAGCAGTGCATTGGTTAAATTAGATGTTTTTGTAGATCATTTTACTGTCAGTGTTCAATTTGTCGAAAAGACAAATGTAAAAATCATGTTGGTTTCTCTGATATTTAGAGAATAAAGTGAGTTTGACCCACAGAGAACTGCAGGTAGAAAAATGAGCTAGCAGCAGTCAGGTGTGTTTACCTGTCTGCAGGTGTGTCGGTGTTCATCACACAAAGAACAAATCCACATAAAGCTTCCTGTCCTGTGCTGAACATGTGCTGTTCTCCGATCAGCTGATCAATTGAAAATATAACTGTCTGTTTTTTTACCCAGCATGCCTCAGTGGACGATGGGCGTGTTAACACGTCGTCCCGCTCCACCCGCGGTAAAAACTCCTCGTCCTCCGCCACAGACGAGACGCCACACGTCGGAAACTACCGGCTGCTGAAAACCATCGGGAAGGGAAACTTTGCTAAAGTGAAGCTAGCACGACACATCCAGACAGGAAGAGAGGTGAGACGGGTCCCTGAGAGACAGACAGACAGGTGTATAACCTGAGGAACATGAATATTGATCATATCTCTCTGACAGGTGGCGATAAAGATCATTGATAAGACTCAGCTAAACCCAACCAGCCTGCAGAAGGTAAGAAACTCAACAACTGATCAGTCACACAAAACGATCACAGATTGATACAGTGTGACATCACACTCAGCTGTTCAGGTCAGTGATTAGTTTGGTTTTCCATCAGCTGAACAATAAACTAAGCAGCACTGAGTGACTGCTGTCATACTAACTGCTGCCCAGTAACTGCCAACCAGACTCCAGCCAGTAAACACAGGAACAAACATTATATTAAAGGTCATTAAATGAGTTTCTTATAGAGCAGACATCTGTTTACAGTCTGAAGATCAGCTGATACTGTCTGTCTAACACCTACCTGTCTGTCTCTCAGCTCTTCAGAGAGGTCAGAATAATGAAGATCTTAAATCATCCAAATATTGGTGAGTAACACAACACACACCCCAGCCTGTCTCTGTCCCACCTGTCCCACCTGTCCCACCTGCCCCACCTGCCCCACCTGTCCCACCTGTCCCACCTGCCTCACCTGCCTCACCTGCCCCCCCTGCCCCACCTGTCCCACCTGCCTCACCTGCCTCACCTGCCTCACCTGCCTCACCTGCCCCCCCTGCCCCACCTGCCCCACCTGCCCCACCTGCCCCACCTGTCCCACCTGCCCCACCTGCCCCACCTGTCTCACCTGCCTCACCTGCCTCACCTGTCTCACCTTTCTGTCTCCAGTGAAGCTGTTTGAGGTGATAGAGACAGAAAAGACTCTGTATCTGGTGATGGAGTACGCCAGTGGAGGTCCTGCCCCACCTGTCTCACCTGCCTCACCTGTCTCACCTTTCTGTCTCCAGTGAAGCTGTTTGAGGTGATAGAGACAGAAAAGACTCTGTATCTGGTGATGGAGTACGCCAGTGGAGGTGAGTCATACCTTCATATTTACCTTTAAACTGAAACCAGGTGAATCCAGGTGATGTCCTGACCTTTGACCTCTGACGTGTGTGAGCTTCACTGTGACATGACATGTCTGTCTGTATGTGTGCAGGTGAAGTGTTTGACTACCTCGTAGCTCATGGGAGGATGAAGGAGAAGGAGGCCAGAGCTAAATTTAGACAGGTAACACACACACAGAGACTGCTGTTACCATGGTAACACACACACACACACACACACACACACACACACACACAGACCGCTGTTACCATGGTAACACACACAGACTGCTGTTTCCATGGCAACACACACACTGTTGCTATTATGGTAAGACGCTTACACGCTGTTGTTACCATGTCAACACACACTCACACTGCTGTTACCATGGTAACACCCTTGCATCCCATAATATAGCAGTCCTCTGTAGAGTTTCCACCTGTCTGTCTCTCCAGATAGTGTCTGCGGTTCAGTACTGCCACCAGAGGCACATCGTTCACCGTGACCTGAAGGTAACACTCTGATACTCTGATTTACCAGCTGACACTAAACACACCATGAAAATATTTAAACTCCGCTCTCTTCCTCCTCCTCCTCCTCCTCCTCTTTTTCCTCCTCCTCTCTTTCCTCCTTATCTCTCCTCCTCCTCCTCTTTTTCCTCCTCTCTTTCCTCCTCCTCCTCCTCTCTCTCCTCCTACTCCTCCTACTCCTCCTGCAGGCAGAGAACCTCCTCCTGGATGCAGACATGAATATTAAAATAGCAGACTTTGGCTTCAGTAATGAGTTCACTGTCGGTGGGAAACTGGACACTTTCTGTGGTTCTCCTCCTTATGCTGCTCCTGAACTCTTCCAGGTACAAACACTCATCCACTCATTCATTCATCCATTCATTCAGCTAACAGTCAGCGTGTGTTTATGTGTGTTTGTGTTTCAGGGTAAGAAGTATGATGGTCCGGAGGTGGATGTGTGGAGTCTGGGAGTGATACTTTACACTCTGGTCAGTGGGTCTCTGCCGTTTGACGGACAGAACCTGAAGGTCAGTAACACACAGACGATAAACCCTCCTGTTAAACTTACATCACTCCCTTCAGGATTTCACAGTTCAATGTTTGAGTTTTATGTCTCTTTTTGCAGTAAGAATTAACAGGGAATTGGTAAAAATTGCAAACAAAGGAAAATAATGTGATTTATTTAAACTGCCAGTGAAGAGTCATATGTAATGACTTTCTTGGATAAAAAGCATTCTGCATATCACAGAAACAACTATATTTCAGGTCTAATGTTTAATGTATTTTCTGGGCTCAAAGTTAAGTTATAACAAAGAAAATACTGTACTTGAGTTCCATGTATAAGCTTTATTAAATAAACTCAGTCAATAATGTCATTAAAATAAATCCATCAACATAAAAATATAGTTTCATGTTGATGTTTGAGGTAGATTATGTCCATCTTTGCTGTCTGAACAACATCAGCTTGTATTCTTCTGACTCACTGAATCAAACCTCATTTGGGAACATTTGGGAACATTTGGGAACATTTGGGAATTGTTTTGTTGGGTCTATGGCATCATTTTTGTTGGCAGGTGAGATTTGTCCTGAATCCTTGCTGAATGCTGCGATGACGTCAGTTACCACCACACCAAATCACAAGTGTCTGTTGATTTGGACATTTCATGTGGAAAAGTTGCTGTAATTTAGCAAAATCTCTCATTAATATTGTGGAGATTTCTTGAATTTGCATTAATTATTGCGATCTCAAAATTGCAATTTCCTGGAGTGAATGTTGTATAGATTTAAAGGAACAGTCCAACATTTAATAAATACATCCTGTTCTGTCTGTAATAACACATGGAGTCCCTCAGGGACGCATCCTGGAGCCTGATATAGATTAAAGGAACATATCAGTTTCCTCTCTCTGTTTCCAGTCCAAACACGTCCTGGAGCTCCAGTTAATCACCAGCAGTGTGTCTGACGTCTCTGTTTTCTTTACATCTTAATGTCTTCAGGAGCTGAGAGAGCGAGTGCTGCGTGGTAAATATCGAATTCCCTTCTACATGTCGACTGATTGTGAAAACTTGCTGAAACGTTTCCTGGTGCTGAACCCGGGAAAACGAGGAACTCTGGAGGTCAGAACAACCTGACATTTGTCATCAATACATCAGTTAATCACTATGTTTTATATTATTATAAACTGAATATCTTGAATGAAAAAAGAGAGGAGGGAGAAAACCCTCCATTAAGTGTGTCTGATCCTTCATCTAAATGTCTCCTCTTCAGCAAATCATGAAGGATCGCTGGATCAACGCCGGCTATGATGAAGAGACCCTGAAGCCCTTCTTGGAGCCGGAGCAGGACATCAGAGACCAGAAGAGGATTGGTACCCAGACACATATTAATAAACATGCTGCCAGAACTCACCAACAGTCTGATCCAGGATCAATTCATCAGGTCAAACACAGAAACATGAGTTCAAACAGCAGCTGTCACGTCCTGAGGCTGAAGAACCTTAAAGTTCCACCGACGGCTGCTAGAAATACTGAGTCAGTCATGTATTTCAACGAGTCATTCTGGTCTCAATCTCTAAATTCAGGCCCTCTAATAAGATGACGCCGACCAGAAGCTGCTCTGGGCTTCAAACTGGCTGCAGTGAAACCGCTGGGTGATGTCACACCTTTCTACGTCTGTCTTTATATAGAGGAAGTGGTTTGCTCTGTTGTGTCACATGGTCTTCATCAGATGGATGTTGCTCAGTTGTTGTGGAGCTGTAGATGTTCAAACATTCCCTGATTGACTTCTCATTAAGCAAGTTCAGTCTGCCAGCGAGGATCATGTGCTTACTGCTGAAAGCTCCAGAACAGACCGTGTCCAGCAGGGGTACCTTTGTCACATGTCGTCCCTCCTCTCTCCTCCCTCGTTTCCTGTCATCTCTCTAGTTGTCAGATGTCAACTCCCCCCCCCCCCCCCCAAGCAGCTAGACAAAACAAAAACCAA